>QYAH01000045.1:0-97149 GCA_003988945.1 Chaetoscypha palmicola | reverse complement strand
CCTCCTTAGTTCTATATATTATAGGTTTGTCGTTAACATGTCGATCGCTATCGATTATTATAGATAGAGTTAGCTAAGGGCGTTTAGGCTATAGATAACCGTTATTATAGAATTGATTAGTAATATCGACTAAATAGCTACATTTACGACAAAAAACTATAATAATAACTATATAAACAAGTTAAAGGATAGATTAATAGTATTAGTATTAATAGTATCAATTCGGGAGAACTACGAATATTAAAGCATCTTAAGCGTCGCCTATAACCACCGAATATCGCTCTAATTAATATACAATTACGTATAACCCCTACCTACGTAAAGCAGAGTTTTCATAATACTATTAAATAAAGAGTTAGGAACTAGACGTACATGAGCTAGTCCCTATTTATAGGTAAAGAATAAGGGGTATAGTAGGGAGATTATATACCGATATCGTTATATTTATACTCACCGCTAGTTACAGGTTAGTTATCGTATATTATACATACTACTAAGTAATCACCTTACTAATTAGGAGAATACTATTAGCAACTCAAGTGTAGAGCGTTGTATAAGGAATTGTATAGCGTCGACTAAGCGGAAGTCACTATATATATATATATACATAGCGCCTAAATACGACAATTCTACCTCCTACAACACTACGAAAAATCTAATATACTCGATTTTGGTGTCTCCCAATTGCCTCAATTACGCTATTATATATAGCACTTAACAAAAAATTTATAGGGCGTTATACATCGCTTTACGCCTAATTTAATATAGTTAGTAGTGTTATACGCCTAAATCCAATTTTCCGATTTTCCGATTTTGGGACGTCCCTACTCTATCGTACACCTTATTCAAGGTACTACCCGACGCGTCGAGTCCACCCCACCAAAATTCCAAAATGACATCGCCTTCCCCACCATCTTCACCAGAATCTTTCTATTCCGCCGTGCCAGAACAGATAATGGCAGACGGAGAGGCAGATTCTATGTGCTCGCCCTCCCACTACCGTCTGTCGAAACCTATGACCAATGAAATACAGCAGCACTGCCATATTTTCTTGGACGAACAGCTCTGTGAGTCTATCGGCGTATCTACAAAAGTATAGACGACTGACGAAACATAGATCTCAGTGCCCTCGCCCTGCTAAGTGATCTTGCCACTGCTGGTGCTTCCCACCCAGATTGCTTAAACAGGCCGGCCATCGCTCCCATTCCCTTCCACACCGAACTCGTTAGCGCTCTCCTTGTTCATCCTCGATGGACGACACAAGCAGACCCGGACGAGCATGTCGACTTGGCAACACGAGCCGTCACGCTACTGCGAAACATTCTAGCAATTTTTGGTCCTTTGAATGCGAATCTAGGTGAAGCCTTTTGTCTCGCTCCGACCACGGGTGGCAGACCATCACGTCGAGGACGACAATATGAGGATGACTCCAGTGGCTCGGATGAGGACAGTGCAGAACATATGAGGGGTCTCATAGCAAACAGTGGCAGATTACGGAGATGCGCACACGACTTTTGGCATATAGTAGGGTGGGCGTTCAATTGCAGTGTCAAGTACCCAAAGAGATGGCAGTATTGGAAGGTCTGGCTGGACTACATGCTGGATGTTTTAGATGCCGACTATAGGGAAAGAGAGATATTGGATAGAGGAAATCATGGGCCGATCTCGAGCGAGTCCGATGGCGAAGTTGATTACAAACAGCTGAAAGAGTGCCTTCTTCTCCAATACCTGTCAGATGTAAAGCAGCGGACTACAGCAGTGAGACGTATAGCTCGTTCTGTCTTTGCAGATGGTAGCCCCGACAGTTTGAAGGAGTTCCCCGAGGTATACAAAGACGAGACAAAAGAGCGCAAGAACAATCAAAAGCGAAAGCGGGTGGACAGCACGGCGGATCGTACCTTCGGACACTACGATGACGAGATAGCTGAGGAGGACCTCCAATCCATGGATGCAGACATGAGCGAAGACGAAGTCCAGGGTGGTATAGATGTGCAAGATCCGTATATAGGAGGAACGGATTCAATCGCATTACGACAACGAATACTCGCACTTGTAAGGGTCTGTGTCTTACAATTACTACTTTGGCTGACTTTTCACAGCTATCGAGAATATCTGCAGATCTACCTGGTGACTTTGTCGAGACTGCAGTGCTATATGAAACAATTTATACGTCTATGCGGCCCCTTCCGATTCCTGCATTTTCCTTATTCCTTGCGCCATCCAAGGGATCATTTCTACCGACGGTAGTTCAAGTTTCTCTAACACAATTTCTCCTCCGCTTGCTACTGCCAAACAATGCACCTTCACCGCAACAAATCACCATGCGAAACAGAGACGACTTAACGCAAGAGATCCTCGAGAAATGCTTTCTTCCTTTCCCGGCCACAACCTCCTCCGTTGATGACAACGCGAAAGTCTCTATTTTGGTGGAGACATTATGGAGGGTATTCTTGAAGGAATGTAATTGTTACTATACCCTGGAGCTGAAACAAGCTACCGAGGAAGGAATATCGGCACGCGAATTCATGATCAAGTCGGATAGGAGAAAGAAATATACAAGCGCGAAACGGAAGGCTGAGGAAGCGACGTTGCAACACCTGAAGGCAAGCGGAAATCGCCTTCGAAGCATCCTTTCGCTGGTGAAGCAATTCCCACCCGATGAGGATTCTTAAAACGGAGTGCCAAATCAAACTCTGCAGTACATTTGTCTAATCTAAGCTTTCTGGCTACAAGCGCGATTTTTTGACTTCGATCTGGAACGCTGAACAAATACGATAATAGTCCTCGCTTAACAGCTCACATCGGATGCAGAGCCTCCCTGTCAGTCAAACGGCAACTTGACCCGTGGGTACAGTGATTCTGTTAGCCAGATTATAGATGCCGTGATACATGTGGACTACACTACACTACTTGGCTGGGAGCCGCTGCCACCTGCCGACTGGTCACTTTGTGTTAGGAATGTTGGTACTCCCGTCACTGAACCGAACCTCTTGTTCCTTCATATCGACACGAGAACTAGACTTCGGTGGGGCCACGAGCGCGAACTACGATTGCATTTCAGCCCGATACTATTCGTCACCCCGTGCGAGGTACGATGGCAGAGCATGGAGAACTTATTCTATGCAATGAACCGTGTCTTGAATTCTCGAGATCGAACTTCAACTCCAGCTGTGACGGCATAGTTGCAGTGCCCTCGCCATTGCAAGGGCGAATCGAGAAGCCATCTGCTTGTAGTGGAAACGCTGGTGGGTTTGTGGGCTCAGTTGAGATGTGAATGTGTGTCCCAATGTGGTGCAATATCACGAACATATTCGTGGTCGCTTCATTTCATTCCGTCGGCTTTGCCTTCGAACTAATAATTGCGACTGGGCTGATGAGGATATATTGTAACATTCTCTCCCTTCTAATCTGTAAGCCATATACTAATTCACTAATCTGACAGGATGCTCAGTAGCTATGTTCCCTCGCCTAATGTTGGTACTGGTATTAAGTCAACCAACGCTTCTTTGTCTTGGTCCCCTCCGGCCGTCTTTCCTCGTTTCCCAAAAACGTAGGTTACAACATCATTTTCTTAGTTCCAACAAGTCATTGTCGAACAGCAGTGGCCATATGGAGGGATCTTCCTGGCGTTCTTGACACTCAACTTCGATTCCGAATGATTCTCACTCATATTTCGTCCAATTTGAGCGCTACAATCCATCTGCTTCATGCGATATTTGATACAATCCACAAAAACTGTCGAACATGCGACCTCTAATTTTTATTCAAGCAATAGTAATCTTTATACATGACACAACCCTCGCAGGACCTCGTCCCCTTGTTGATTCGGAACCGATCTTACAACCAGACTCTGCAATCAATGAGACGTCAGTCCTGCCTCTAAACGCCTATTCTTCGGCGCTAGCAAGGCGAGACATCCAGCAGCAACGCACCGAGTCTTCCGTATCGCCATCCATCGTATCCACGATAAATGGGAATACTTATACGTATGTCCTACAAGCTGAGAGTGCTGAGACTTCAGGTAATTCAAGCTCTGAGCCCGCCTCGACGACTGTTGCATCACAGTATGATAGTGCGCCGTCATCGAATACTCCAAGTGCCACAACCGTGGCGGTGGAGACAAAATCTAGTAGCCCTCACTCGATAATAGCATCAGAAACATCATCAATGTCGTCAACAAAACAGGGAACCGAATCAATAGCTAGATCTTCTTCTGATTCAACCAATCCCCCCACAGCTCAGCCTCAATCAGCGGTTACTTCTGCTACAAATTCGAAATCTACGGCGAGCATGAAAACGGAGCCGTCTTCATCAGCATCTGTGTCTAGTACAGCCGCGACGCAAAATTCGGTACCTGCTCCAGCATGGAACGCCAGCACCCCGACCAGCACTAGTTTGAGCAACGCATCGCTCTCTCAAGATCTCTCGGCGATAAACAACTTTACAATTTTTGTCCGGCAGGGAGTGCTGCAACCTGAAAGTTTTTTCAAGTACGTGGCCATGACAAGTATCTCTGCAGCCTCGTAACCTCATGCTAATCACATCTCTATAGTTGGACGCTGTCGACTTCTGCTAACCCCGATGATATAATCGAGTCCGGTTGGAGCGATAGAATTCAGACTGCTAAAGTCCCTCGTATCAACCTGAGGATTGACGTCCGCTATGCCTCGATGCAAAATTTTCACGAGGTTTACTTTATTTACAGCAGCCTTACTGGTGTCAGTGAAGGTGGGACGATGTGCCAAGCCAGATTTGGTACCATCAAAAGCGAAATCAATGGTTCGATTGAGGAGTTCAGCGTCATGTGTAGTTTCGATGCAGAAAGTGCTTGCCCAGGCCTCGCAAATATCGAATTCGAGGGAACGGGATTAGCGAGAGTGAGGGAATTCAGATGCTGGTTTACCTTAGGACGTGAAGGTAAGTCATGTAGGAATAATTGAAAACCTCGCGGTCTCATGTAATGCTCAGGCTGAACGCGTGTGAAGGTACAACTTCCGAAAAGGAGAACGAACTTAATTCATCCCCTAACGCTGAAGAGCCCACGCCATCACGTATTTCGACCAACGCCACTTCAACTCCTGGGGCCCTTGGGAATGATACTGCGTCTGATTATTCTGCTCCTTCGATGAGAGTCGGCGGAGCACCCCCAGCAGTATCAGAAAATGACACGACAAGCATTATAAACACATCACAACGCGATACATCTTCGAAGCCTCCACAGACATCGGCTTCGTCCGTATCATTCAGTTCCCCATCATCAAATCAACCGACGACGCGTCCATCAAGCACTAGCTCTGCCTTGTTCCCACTGCGAGCAAATTCCTCTATATCCTCCAATACCACATCATCGCCAGCAACTTCCTCTCAATCAGATTCGGCCTCCTTGACATCAGCTGGTAAAAGTGTCCCACATGCATCTTTGCCTCCTGTCAGGCCAGCTGCAGATAACGCTCCACCTTCACCAACTTTAACACCGCTCTCAAGTTCCTCTACCCCGCAACCCGCGTCCTCATCGTCGATAGTGGAAGCTGTAACCCCTACATTGGCAGTAATTCCTACCTCAGGACTAGACCCGGCAACATCCGTCCCAGTCTCCAAAGTCAGGTCCGAGATCTTCTCAATAGCACTCACACAAATTATCACCCCTCCACATAGCGAAGTAACGTAAGACTACCCTCTAAGACACTTAATTTACTTCAAAGCCTTTCACTAAGCCCATCACTAGCTGGATTCTTTACGATTCCAACCACGTGGAGGTCAAGCGCGGAAAAGATAATGACCCCATGAAACTGCCCAACGGTCGCTACGGCACCGTAACATTCGACGTGAAATTCCCTCTCAACAAAGACTGGTCTGTGATATACTTTGAGTACACATCCGAAATGCCTATTAAATTCATCCAACAATTCGGGACTCAGTGGGTTGGGGAGTCTATCGTGACTTACAGTATTGTGGAAGGTGGAGCAAAACAATCGGGCTATAATTGTAACGGGTTGGACGAAACGAATGAGGCGTTTGCTTGGGGCTCGTTTGGGAATGGTTGGGCGAGGAATTTTAATTGTACTGTTTCGTCGAGCTGGGATTAGGGGCGCGGTGTAGTTGGCTGTTGGTTGTAGAGAGTCAGAGTGTGACACCGAAGAATTTGCTCCTACTGGGTCTCTATAATGATCCTTGTTGCAGTGGTAGATTCAGCAGTAGAATTGTGATTATTTCAGAAAGGTGAAGAATAGACATGAGAAATCATTGGCTAACGCGAAAGGACACCAGAGATACAGGATGGTATGAGAATTTTGGGTGGGATACCTGATTGCCGTCTACCAGCGGCCTCAAGGTTCTACCTAGGTAACGTCAAGAGATCTGTTGTTGCACACCAACTTTACAGAGCTAGATTTATTTTCGTCATACAATCTCGGCCGAAGAGCCTCTTGGACTACCGTTATCTTCTTTTCTTTCCTCGCAGGACCACTGCTCGGGAGACCACCACTTAGAAATGGAAAGAAACAGACGAGCTTGAGATACTTGCTTGAGATGGTTGAAAAACAGAGTTTGGTACGACTAGAAACATCATCTCGGAAGATGCCAAAGACCAAGCTTCAGGGAACTATTTCTTACATTACTGTTTCGCTGCCAAAGACGTCAGAGACGTCGACAATTGAACTCGCCACGAACTTTCAATGCCGAGCAAGCAAACACAACTCCATCGCAATTCGTAGCTATGAGGGACTTCTCTGTCTTATCGTCAAAGACGTCAGAGACACGAACAGTTAAACCCGCGGCGAAGTTTCAGTGTGTAGTAAGCAAGCACAGCTCAATTGCTTTTCGTAGCTAGAAGTGTGAGGTATTTCTCGATAGCTTGATCAAATCGGATCTCGACGCCTGGGTCAATGGACCTGCCGACCGGTTGTACGGTACTCGTACTGTACTCGGCGTGTCGGCGCTCGCCTCGGTACTTGAAGTTAGACTCGGAAAACGCGGGTTGAAAGTAACTCGACAACGAGGTACGAGACCTTTCTTGCTTGCCTTTTACACCCAGGCAGTAATGCGGCAATTTCGGCGTGCTAAAGAGGTACGAGGAGCGGTTTTTGGGTTTGGAATGCTTTCTCCTGGAGTTACTTCGAAGTAAATAATGAGTGATTCTAGAGAGAGTTCGAGGTCTTGTTCAACGGCGAAGGCGGCAGTACCTGAAGATGACAGGTACGAGCCTAGAACGTCGGACGTAGATACTGTAATACGGAGTACTTGTAGGGGAGAACGTCCAATGTCCGCTGCGGTGCTGCGCATTTCGGCTGGTTGGTTGGGTTGGTGCTCCGGGAGCATAGTTGGCGGTGGGAAGGGTTGGAGGGCTGATTCCTTCCTTGGATGAAGAAAAGCTCAAGCAGGCACCGTGTGGAGGAAGACCGTAGGAATTACTTCGTGGGACATGTGGAAGCCCTGGCAATTATCATACTTCGAAGTACTTCGAAGTAGAACGGCTGAAGACCCGAAGCATTATTTCCGAAAGGCCGATGTCCATACCCCATAATTACTGTATGTCCAGACCATCTCAGTTGCCGCTGACGTTTTCCAGGAGCCTTCGAGTTGATGAACTGTCGCCTGAGTCCTGACGCGCAACACCAGAGAAACCCACGTTGACAAACCGCGACTTGGTACGCGCCAGACAATCGTGAAATGAGGCTATCGAAGTAAAAGTAGAAGGCATGTACGAAGAAAGGGGTGAATCCAAAATAGACATCAAGCGTTGGATTACTTTAATCAGCTACATGCGAGCGCAATCCTCCAGGATGTCGCGATCGAACGCACGCAGAGGAATGGGCAATCTTGGACATGACTGAGGTAGAGAGGATTTGCTCGATTTGGTTCTGTTCTGCGACAGTCGTAAGGCATTAAGGTTCCAGGAGAAAATTAGATATGGCCGTGTGCCTAGTCGTAGATTCGAAATAGACTTCAGGCCGACTCATTCCTCACATACTGTACGAAGTACTTCGAAGTATGATCACACGCCCAAGATCCACGTTACCTAGGTAGCGAGTAACGGGCCGCACCTGACGTGCCGATCCCCCGGCACTGGCCTCTCTTCTGGACGTCTTTGGAAACTCGACCTTTTGGGGGGTGTGAGGTGTATTGATTTGCAAGCTGATGAGGCAGTGATGGGCAAAGTCTCGAACTTGTGTGTGTGGTCTGGCGAGTGCGAGGTGGTTTACTCCATACAAGTACAGTCAAGAGGCGAATCTTGCGTCGTACTCTGTACTGCAGGCAGGGTCTTCGCTACCACGGTATGGTGGCGCCTTTCAGTTCGGTTGGAAACTTCGTCATGGGCACGAAAAACCGCAAGGGATTGCGGTCCCGAGGCGCTCGAGAGTCGAGGCGTCCACGACAAATCCTATGCAGGGGCCGCAAGGTGCTCCACTCCTGTTTTATCCCAAGCTGTCCCTCCAAAGGATTTCATGTTGGTGGAGATAATGTAGATATATCCAGGGCTCCCCCCTTCAGTGCGGCTGTTTGCATTTATGCATTTCTGATATCGTCAACCCCTCATTGTTCTATACCAAAGAGATACTAGGATAGCCCAGACTAACGAACAACACACCGGTATCCACAACCGTTGTTGACATCATCGGAATTGCTGTTCATAACCATTGGAGGCTTCCTCTGGTTCTGTCAATCATAAATGATGTCTTCTCCAACGTCTTCGACATCAATGTCAATGTCGTCCCCATCTAGATCGCGGCCACGTCGATTGTCGAGATTCATTGAAGGAACCGAAGTGACGGGGCCGGAGATTCTCCAGCAAAAATCGGATTCAAACGAGTTACTCTTCTCAATATTATCTGAAATGGATGCCCACGAAGCACAGCGACAACATAAACGTAATTCGCACCGTGGCTCCAACTCTTCAATCGAGTCCTTCGGTTCTTCTACAGCGCAGTCGCCATCATCACCGTCCCGAATGCCAAAGGAAAGAGATGGAAGAAAGAGCATCAACTTTGGCAGGATGAGCTTAGATGAGAGGCCAACAGGAGAAAGTGAAATCTCGAAGAAGTTCAAGGGACGGCTGCGTGCTTGGACTGGGGGAAGAGATAGAGAAGTGAAGCCATACCACGGCACTTGAAAGACGACCTTCGATAATAACAAATCGGTATTATTCATGTATTAATGATGTAACGGCATGAGACATTTCGGATACACGGCGGTCGCGTGGACCATCATACGAAGAACAGGCAACTAAAAGTCGATGGCGAAAGCGTACGCATGCCAGGAGTTCCGGGTTTGCGCAAGGAGAGAAGTGCTTGTCAAGGTGGAGTTCAAGAATCCGATAGCAGAGAGGTGAAAGGACGGAGAGAAGAAGCGAGTGTAGATAAATGAGTGTATGATATCAAGTAGGACGCGCAAAGGGGAAGTTCCATTGCAAATAGATCTCGTATCCATATCAACATACCGGGACATCTTCAATGTAAGCTCATTGTGACTAGCCGTGCAGCAGTAGCTATCAACAGAAGCTGCAATTGACCACAGTCAAACCATCGAAATTCGTGCTAGAATGCAAACATAAATTGACAGTGACGATTAGTATGAATTTTAGAAGTGTTCAAAAGTTCCGTGTTTATATTAATACTCCTTAGTGAGCCAAGAAAGGGCGCCGCCTAGTGCGGGTTGCCGGTAAAAGGTTGTTCCGGGTGCTATGAATATCGGCACAAAATATAACTGGAACACCAATTTGAGTCACCGCGGGGTATAGCTATATCGCCATCAGCGCCTCAAATTCTTGAGTAACGAACTTTCTACTACGTCGATAGTGACACTGCCGTTGCGTCTGAATAGACATTCACTCTAAATTGCGAAGTCCCGCGCTCTGCTTCGCGTGCGAAGGTATCCAAAGTACCCCGCGAACCCCTCCATCGCAACATGAGCATCGACTTCCCTAAGGAAGAGGAGAAAGTTCTCCAATATTGGAAGGAGATTAAAGCATTTGAGACACAGGTGAGACTTATGCACATCAAGATTTCTGATATCATTTGCGAATGCTAATCATCCAAAAGGTTGCACTCTCTGAAGGTAATATTAGTGTGGGTGTTGACACCAAATCGATCGACTGATATCAACCACAGGTCGCCCCGAATATACCTTCTACGATGGCCCCCCTTTTGCGACCGGTCTGCCTCATTATGGGCATCTACTTGCCTCCACCATTAAAGATATTATCCCGCGATATTGGTCCATGAAAGGCTACCATGTGGAGAGACGATTTGGATGGGATACACATGGCTTGCCCATTGAGCATGAGATTGACAAGAAGCTAGGAATTTCGGGGAAAGACGCTGTCATGAAGCTTGGTCTGGCGAAATACAATGAAGAATGTAGAGCTATCGTCATGCGATATTCCACCGAATGGCGGGTGACTATCGACCGATTGGGGCGGTGGATTGATTTCGATAATGATTACAAAACCATGGATCCGAAATTCATGGAGTCGGGATGGTGGGTGTTTAAGCAGATCTTCGATAAAGGCTCCGTGTACCAAGGTTACAAAGTTATGCCATATTCAACAGCTTTGACAACAGCTTTAAGTAACTTCGAGGCAAATCAGAACTACCAAGACGTTACCGATCCTGCAGTCGTGGTATCATTCCCTCTATTGGAAGATCCATCTACATGCCTCCTCGCGTGGACGACAACGCCCTGGACCTTACCGTCTCACACAGGCCTGGCGGCGCATCCAGACTTTGAATATGTTAAGATCCATGACGAGGCTTCGGGGAAGAACTATATCCTACTCGAGAAGCTCATTGGGACGCTCTATAAAGATCCAAAGAAGGCGAAATTCAAGATCATTCAGAAGATCAAGGGCAGCGAAATGTTGGGCTGGAAGTACGAGCCACTGTTCGATTACTTCTACGAAGAATTCAAAGATCATGGATTCAAAGTTCTCAACGCCAAATATGTCACAGACGATAGCGGAGTCGGCATCGTCCACCAGGCGCCAGCTTTCGGTGAGGAGGATTACAATGTTGCTATGGAAGCCGGTGTAATCAGTGAAAAGCGACCACCTCCAAATCCTGTTGACGAGAAGGGATGCTTCACAGACCGGGTTCGTGATTTTGCTGGGCAGCACGTCAAGGCAGCAGATAAACCCATCATCAAGTACCTCAAAGGCACAGGACGATTGGTAGTAGATTCGCAGATCAAGCATAGTTATCCTATGTGCTACCGTTCAGATACACCGCTCATCTACCGAGCTGTGCCGTCCTGGTTCATTAGAATCCCCGAAATTATTCCTCAGATGTTGAAGAATATCGAAGGATCTCATTGGGTGCCATCATTCGTCAAAGAGAAGCGTTTCGCAAGCTGGATCGGGAGTGCTCGTGATTGGAACGTCTCGAGAAACAGATATTGGGGCACGCCCATTCCAATCTGGGTCAGCGACGATTTCGAGGAAAAGGTATGTGTTGGTAGTGTCGAAGAGCTCAAAAGACTGAGTGGCTATACCGGTGAATTGACGGATCTGCACCGAGATAAGATCGATCATATCACCATTCCAAGTAAACAGGGTAAGGGGAACTTGAAACGTATAGAGGAAGTCTTTGATTGTTGGTTCGAATCTGGAAGCATGCCTTATGCAAGTCAACATTACCCATTCGAGAACAAAGAGAAGTTCGAAAAGTCGTTCCCAGGAGACTTCATTGCTGAAGGCTTGGATCAGACGAGAGGATGGTTTTATACTTTACTTGTGCTCGGCACACATCTTTTCGGAGTCTCCCCTTTCAAGAATTGCGTTGTCAACGGCATCGTCTTAGCCGAAGATGGCAAGAAGATGTCTAAGAGGCTCAAGAATTATCCCGACCCAGGAATCGTCATGGAGAAATACGGATCCGATGCCTTGAGATTATATTTGATCAATTCGCCAGTCGTACGCGCCGAACCTCTACGTTTCAAGGAGTCTGGAGTCAAAGAGGTTGTCGCCAAGGTCTTGTTACCTTTGTGGAACAGTTACAAATTCTTCGAAGGACAAGTAGCTCTCTTGAAGAAGATTGAAAATGTTGACTACTGCTTCGATCCAAAGGCGGAAGCCACAAACACAAATGTCATGGACAAGTGGATTCTCGCAAGTTGCCAGAGTCTTCTAAAATTTGTCAACGAGGAAATGGCAGGTGAGTGGCATGCCTCCTCATTGTGAGAGTTTACTGATAAAGCATAGGTTATCGGCTTTATACCGTCGTGCCCCGACTTCTTAGTCTCATCGACAATACTACAAATTGGTATATTCGATTCAATCGAAAACGGCTGAAGGGTGAGCTTGGTCTCGAAGATACTAAACACGCCTTGAACACTCTTTTCGAAGTCCTCTTCACACTCGTCAAGGGTCTCGCTCCGTTTACTCCATTCATCACAGACATGATTTATCAGCGACTGTTGCCACATATTCCCAAAGACCTTCAAGGGCCAGATGCAAGAAGTGTTCACTTCCTGGCTTTCCCCGATGTCAGAGAAGAATTGTTCAACGAGGAGATGGAACGGCGTGTAGGCCGTATGCAACGAGTCATTGAGTTGGCAAGGGTATCAAGAGAGCGTCGCACCGTTGGTCTCAAGACTCCTTTGAAGACATTAATTGTCATCCATGCCGATCCAGTGTACTTAGAAGACATCAAATCGCTCGAGAACTACATCACCGAAGAACTGAATATCGTTAACCTTGTTCTATCGTCGGACGAAGCAAAGTACAATGTTCAATACAGCGTCAACGCAGACTGGCCGGTCCTCGGAAAGAAATTGAAGAAGGATGTCCAGAAGGTCAAGAAGGCCCTCCCCTCCCTGACAAGTGATCAAGTACAGGGCTACGTTACGAAGAAAACTATCGACGTGGCAGGAATTACGCTTATCGAGGGTGATCTTGTTGTGAAGCGTGGCTTGAAGGAGGACGAGTCATCGAAGAACCTTGAGACGAACACAGATGAAGATGTTCTCACTATTCTGGATGCAGAGCTATACGCGGATCTCGCAGATGAAGCTGTGGCGAGAGAAATCATCAATCGTGTTCAAAGATTGCGGAAGAAGGCGGGGCTTCAACCAACCGACGATGTCAGGATGGAGTACAAGGTACTTTCAGATCCGGACAAGATTGGCCTCGATAAGGCTTTTGTTGAGCAGAGTAAGACGATCGAGAAAGCGTTGCGTAGGCCCATCGATCATCACGTTGTCACCGAGCTTGATGGAAAGATACCAGATAAGAAAGAAGAAGGCATCATCTTAGAGGAAGAACAAGAGATCCAGAACGCAGTATTTTTGCTTAGACTGTTGAAGCTATGACGACGATAAATGGAATGACAAAAAGTTCTGGGGTTTCTTTTCAAGCTGTATTTATGACATATTGAGACCATGATAGATATCTTACATAATCCATGCTGGATAGCGTAGACTTGCTACTAGTCCTATCAATGAAAGCGATATCATGAATTCCAGCTTGTTTCCTTTCTGGTAGCGATCAAGATTTCCTCTTCGCCGCCGCCTAAACGTCTAACATTAATTTGAATACTCAATAATGGAGTATCAACAGAATCTTACAATATAGCAGTTTTTGAGATTCAAGAACTCGGTGAGACATTTGTCCTTGTGTACTGAATTATAATCCGCCACGATACACTTCCCATACGCTGAACTCTGTGAATCGAAGACGTCAGCTTTTCTTTATCCACAAATTCGCCATGCCATCACGGGGCACCTTACCTCAACTGTGCATTTTGCGACAGCCTGAGCAAATTTCTCAATCGGTTTCGTCCGATTAGGCATTGTGGTTGCGGACTGTTCAGTTGATTGGATGAGAGAGCATGATTCAGAGGAGGTGGGTGTTGACGATGGGCGAGGATTCGGCTGGGTAGCCTCGGAACTTTAGCGCCATTCTAATTCGCCCAATACTTTCGACAGCAAGAAAGTCGCGACAACGCGTCGGCACCTTCATATCACAAGCGCTCCCTTCACAAACACCCTTAATTGTCTTCAAGAGCTCTTCTATTCTCCTCACCTGTGCATTTTTGCTTTCATAGCGCTTTCGGTCGCCAATAATTGATAATCCCATCATCATTGTCATTATGCGACGCGATCAGGAATTTACGCTTTCGCCGAATGCCTTTTCCTAGATGCCGCGCCCAGGATCCCCTCTATCTACTAACGAGGGACATAGCAGTATAGGAACCGAGGAGCCGTACTACAGCAACGAAGGTCCGTTTTCCTTTCATTCGTGTCAAGCATCGACCTGGGTTTCTGAGCATTCTATAGATGTCGCAATACTCCACGACATCGTTGTCCTTGCGCAAGAGCTCCTGCCCACCCTCCCTGAGCGTGAGCGATTGCCGACGAACGCGTTGTTCAATGCATATTACGATATTCTCCCTAGGCTGGGACTTAATGCCGACCATGATAGTCGATATGCTAGAGTTCTCTTCAAGATCGGAGGCTTGCGCAGCAATAACAATGCAGGATTGTACGCACGATTCGAGGAGGTGTTGGGGAGAATGGGCATCGAAATCGAGTTTGGCGACGGGGAGGAGGATGACGGCAACGGCAACGGCGACGATGTGGAGGACGAGAGCAGATTTGAGGACTCCAGAGATGAGGAGGAGGATGCGACGAATGGCACCACACCACCAAAAGAGGAGACAATGGGATCCCGAACCGCCAACTCCAAAGGACGCTCCAGGCGCAATTCAGAAAGCTCCCTATGGGACTTGGGTAACCAGTTGTTGTCGAAGAACAAAGAGAAACGGAATTCCTTCTCTGCTGGAGATGAAAAAGACGAGGACCATAGCCGCCCGAAATTTCTACAGGAAATGGAGAGACTCCGACCTCCAGCTCCAGATCCAGAACAGGCGAGGAGAATACCACGAAAGGAAGACCCTCAGCGCGGTGTCGGATCCTGGGTAGACGCTCATCGACAAGGCGCACGAAAAAGAAGAGGCTCTGGCTCAACCGTCGCCAGTCTTCGAATACGGCGTGCATCACCCTCTAGATCTCATAGACAGCGAATTCCTGACCACACCTTTTCATTCCCACCTTCAGACGAGTTTTTAATTGCTAGCGAAGACACCGCACTCACCTCGGATGGCGAAGAGGAAGAAATTGATCCTACCAGACCCAGATTGGCATTTCAGCTCAACAGACAGCCTTCTGGTTTGATGCATATCAAGGCGAATGTCATATTGCAGAATCACTTGGATTTTCTACTTCAGAGTCAAATCCGACAATGGCGCCGCAAGGCTTTGGCGGCTCGAGATGGACGTCTAGAGGCTGAAAAAAGAGCACTCCGATTTGATCGACATCGTCTATTAACTTCCTTCGCCATCTGGAGGTTCAAACGAGCTAAATACAAAGAAATACGGCAGAGAGAGATTGAGACCGAGAAGTTCTTTGCCATTCTTGAAGGACGCGCTGTCAGAGCTAGAGATTTACACCTGATGCTCAAAGTTCTAGAACACTGGCCAGGACGTTTGAAAGAGGAGATCCAGCGGACTTCATTGGCTCGAAAATACCTCGTCCGATCACGACTATTCAGAGCCTGGGCTGAGTTGACTGCTCTGAACGCTGTCAGTATCCTTAAAGTACAAAAACATGTGATTAAGAAATATTTCGATGTGTGGAGAGAAGCAAGACATAACATCTTGCACGTAGAATCCTCAGCGATTTTAAAGTATGAACACAATCTGGTCGAGCGGGTCTGCAGGCAATGGGTCAACAGACTGCGGGAGCAGAGGGCGCACGCTTGGTGGGCGGAGAAGACGAAAAGCAAAACCCTTTTCCAATGGATCATGGTATATCACAATTCATGGGATAAGGATCAGATCGCTGAAGAGGAGCGGCGCGACCAACTTGTATGGAAATTCTGGCAGAAATGGAAAGCTATGACGGACCGCCACAACCGATATGAAGAGAACGCGCTTGCATTTTCCCGCATCAAAGTGTGCCAGAATTCTATTCGAAAGTGGCGTCGAGAGACTCAAGTGATACCTGCTAAGCAAATGGTGCAATCAGACGTCAAATATCGAATAGTAAGAGAGACATTCGATATATGGCGTGAGAGAGCGAGGCAAGAGAGATTGGCGACCACCAGAGATCGTGGAAATATCCTACGAGAGGCCGCGATGATATGGCGACATAAGCTGCGAGCAACAATCATCTCGTCTGAGATAGATCGACGATTGGCCGATTCAGTATTGTACAGATGGGTCATTGCTCAAAAATGTGTCAAATTCCAGCATGAACGAAGGCAAATGCTTCAATACAACACCATTCAGCTCTGGTCAGGAAGCTTGCGACGCGCACGAGAGCATAGATGGCAACAAGAGGACGTGGCTCAGGGCTACGCTTCTCAGAAGGCCAAGAACACCGCTCTAAGAATGTGGTATCGACAGATGGTCCTCGAGCAGGAGCGCGAGAAGACAGCTCTTTCATCCTCCCAGCCACGACTATTACAAGACGTGCTTACGAAATGGTCCAACGGCACGCAACATATCCAACAACTTGAAACCTGGTCCAAAGACGCAAGTTTCTACTTCCAAGCTTCGAAAGCTCTTAGAAGATGGAAATCTGCCGCTGAAGCCTCCAAGCGCGAGAAGAGAAAGATTGCTTACGCTCAGGTCAGACGTTCAATCAAAATAAACCTCGTAAGAAATGTCATTCGCGAATGGCGCTACCAAGCACAGAACGTTCTAGGTTTGAAAGATCAAGCACGAAATGTCGATCATACCAAGGTCGTGACTCGGGGTATGAGTATCTTTGACAAATGGCGGTCTCGGACCGCAAAAGTTGCAGAGATTGAAGCGATTGCACGAGATCGTACTTTGAGGAAGCACATTACCTTGTGGAAAGGGCGTTCTGGCGCCTGTAGAGCTCTGGAAGTGGAAGCAACTCTCACCTACGAAGAGCACCGCCAAACCCGTACTCTCAAGAAATGGAGCTTCGTTACTTTTCAATTGCGAGCTCAAACGAACACCGCCTTTGACGTTCGTGAGAAAAATGCAAGAAGGACATTCCGAAAGATGTTCTCATACTGGCGACAGAAGGCTGCTGAGAAACGACCCACCAACTCTATTATGCCACCTGATAGCGAGGACCAGCTAGGAGTAACGGCCAGAAATGAAGCATGGTCTGAATATGGTGGCGAAGGAGACGGCGATGACAGATTTGACGAAGTTATAGCATCTCCTATTCCAGGATATCTGGCAACCCCTTCGAAGAGGAGGGAAAGGGTGATGGCTGCGGCAGCCAAATATTCTACCACCCCCAAGGCCCCCTTATCTACCCCCTTCGAGCGGCAATTACGAGCACAGTATTCTGGTGGACAGCTGCATTCATTTCGCAAGGGTTTGGGCAGGAGTACATTGAGCATGGGTGGCTTCGAAGATATCGAAGAGAGGTCTCATAATGAATAACGAATAGCATCTGTTGATTGTGTTACAAGGAATATGGGGACCCCAAGCGGGATGATTAGGGGACAGGAGTACTGGAAGCATGGCGTTTTTGTGATAGCAATCGCATTGGATACCCGTATACCTGGCGTCGAGATGATGCATATAGGCGTTTTCAATTGAGCGAATAAGGAGGGACACCAGAATATTGGTAGAGATGGTGGACTGCTTATCGCTAATGTCCTCTGTGTTCAAAGTCTGTTCTACGTAACGCGAACCACGGGAGCTCTGATAAGCTGTGTTTTAGTTGATTCCGAGAACTAAGAACGCTCGGAACTAGTAGAGTAGCAAATTCAATTCGATTGATTTCGTTCAACTAACTATGTGCTGTGAGCCTCATTTGACAGCAACGTGGGAAGTATAATGTTTCATGATTCGCCAACGCTCGTGATTCATCAAGATCTGCCTCGAGTGCTCTCATTGGCGCGTCGGTCCCTGGAGCTCCAAGGCTCTCCCTTCCGGTTCCGTCGCGAGGCAAGTCATGAGAAACACGCGAACACCTTTGAATACACCAACTTTGAGCACAAGCTTCTCAGCCCTTATACTTCAAGATTCCCGATAGTTGATAAGACAGAGGTTTTTCAAAGAGAGTCTTTGGTCGATCATTTGAAATGTGCGGAGGAGAAAGATAGTATGCGAGCGGTGCTTCCTGGAAAGCCGAGGGCAAAGCTCCAAGCTGTCTGTACAGGCTGCTGGGAGGGCAGACGGTTGATTGTAAGTTGTTCATCCCTTCAAAAGAACTGAAAGTTACGTATGGTGCTAACAATGTGGGCACCAGGCATATATTACTGGCAATGCACTTGTCGTGCTAACAGGCCCGGACTCCATCCTTCAAACCATATACGATGACGATGCGGCCGAACTCGAGGCCATTGCCATTGATGAATCTTCCGGGAAAATAGCAACATGTGTTGGGAACAGTGTGAGGGTTTACAGGCCCTATGGACAGGATGAAGGAGCGCTGAAGGTTGGTGGTGCTATGGAATTATGTCGGAGGGGTGTGTGGGCTGACTTGATGGATAGTGGGCTCTCCAACATAGCTTCACGATCAGCTCGCCCACGAAAGATCCTGCGACCACACTATCATGGGGCGTCGCAGAGGAGCTACTAGTCGGAGGAGCTTGGTTGAATCTATACTCAACTCTCGATGCTGAGCTAGATGATGCGCCGATTCAGATCTTCCAACAGGAGCTTGCGAATACCGTCAAATTTGCCAATTTCTCTTATGATTCAGCATATATTGCAACGACAGGGTTTTATGATAGACTGGTCAAGATATGGCGGCGACTGTCCTTTGGGTCCGACGATACTCGATTCGATTTCAGCTACCTCCCACATCCCGCAGCCGTGACAAGCATCCATTGGAGGAGGCCATATCACCTTGATCAAACGATTGATAATATTCTCTACACCATATGTGCGGATGGTGTATTCAGGATATGGGCAGCTACGGATCCGCACGCTTTACAGTTCTTACAACTCTGGGCGCAAATCGATCTCAAGGAGTCGATACAGTCTAGGAGTCTTGAATTTGAACCGCCGGCCGTGAGATATGCATTTGTCATTGATGGGAGAGATTTTATCCTGGCTACGGAACATGCTGTGCAGGCTCGAACTGGGGCGGGCGGTAGCGAAGACCACGCTCTTTCGCATCTCATCGAGGTCGCGAATCGTAGCCCGGAGATATGCGTAGTACTTGATGGAAGAGGAAATATGTCAGCCTGGGGGTTAGAGAACGTGGGCTGCAAAGCACGACAAACGACGAACATCTTTAACGTTGCTCATGTGGATGGACTGCAGCTCGGACTTCCTGTGGATCTCACCCAAGATTCGGATTATGTGCAATTTTACAATTATTGCAACAATGATGGGGGAGGCCTAAACCTGTTCATCCACCATTTCGATGGCAGGATTCAAGTCTTTGAGAGCAATGTTGCGGATTTGTTTGATCCTTCTCCAAGGTCAGATAGATTTGTCCCGAAAGCCACCTGGACTGGACATGCTTCAGCTGTCAGGAAGATCATCAGAAATGTCAGTGGGAGAGCGATCGTCTCGAGGACAGATGGTAATGAGGGCATTTTATGGAAGCATATGGATAACGAAGGTGGCGCCTCCGTTATTCGTCAAAGCATCATCGCCGAGACCGACCATATTCATAGGATATGTGTCATGAGAAAAGGTAATTTTGTCATGTATTTACACTACGACAAAGTTGTATTATGGGACACTCGGGGAGCTCACGCTGTCCGGTTGGCAACCTGCGATTATTCGGTTGAAGGAAAGCCTCTCTGCATTCTCATGCTCCCGGAAGTGACGAAGGAAGGGCCTGTTGCACATGTGGCTACAATCACCTCAGAAATGAAAGGCGTTGTGTGGGAAGTGCATCTACCTCAACCTCCGAGGCGTGGAAGCGTCCCAGAATCCAACGGCTTCCACGAGCCATCTGTTCGGGAGTACTGTAAATTCGATCTGGGGGTTCAGGATGATGTTTCTTACGTACTTCCTGTCGACCCTGCAGGATCACCTCCAGTCATCTCCGGCTTCTTAGACACATTTGCTCGGGATATTGCAATTTCGTATACACATTCTGGCATGCTTAGATCCTGGACTGCTCGAATTGATTTCGCAAATCAAAAAGTCGACTGGTTGGAAACTTGCTCTGTTGACACAGGAATCCGGGAACCGGCTCTTGCCAGTGGGAGCTCCATACGGAAAGCAGCATTGGTGAATTCCTCCAGATCTGAGTTGACCATTTGGGACGTTCGAGGCGCTCAGCTTGAATTTTCTCAAGACTATGAGTCGCAAGATACTATTCGAGATCTGGATTGGACTTCAACCCCAGATGATCAATCCATTCTTGCGGTAGGGTTTCAATTCAGGGTCTTGCTTTTAGCTCAGATGCGTTATGATTACCTGAACAAAGGTCCTGCTTGGGCAGCTATACGAGAATTCAATATTCGAGATCTCACGCCTCACCCAATTGGTGATTCTGCCTGGCTAGGCGGCGGTAATCTCATAATTGGAGCAGGCAATCAGCTGTTCGTTTACGATAAAGAAGTGGACACAACATTACCTGTGGTTGCCAATCTTGGGCTGGCCCCGCGGAAGCAACCTTGGGATCTGTTCGAGGTTGTGTCTAGACTTAATGGCCCCCTACCAGTCTATCACCCTCAGTTCTTGGGGCAGTGTACACTTTCTGGCAAGAGTGCTCTTGTTCAGAAGATTCTCATTGCTTTGCACAAGACTCTCAAGTATTTCGTTCAAGGCGAGGTGATTGATAATCATCTCGAGATGGCACTGGAGGATTTCTATGAGGCTAGTGATGTAGGTTTTTTTCGGTGGTGGGTTTTAAGGTATTTCAGCTAATTTAGATAGTCCATTTCGGCATCTACGGTAGCGACAAAGGTAGCAAAGCCTGCGTTCAGTAACTTTACGGAAGATGAAGAAGAGGTCGAAACAGTTACAGAAGAAGTCGCCCTGGCTATTAATGAAAAGCTCACCAAGATCGCCTTACCACAGCTCTCCCGACAAGAACAAATCCATTTAGCAGATATCGTTGAATGTGTATCGATTGTTGAAAAGCAACGGCGATCCCTGGATGATAATGCTGCTCGGTTCATGCTCTTCTTCCGCCAGCATGCGCTGCGAAGACGGCGTGCGGCCGAAGTGAATATCAGCTGGCGAGAGATCAATTGGGCATACCATAGTAGTAGCCAGGATATTCTGGTCGATATGGTTTCCCGACAATTTCATGGGAAGATGCAATGGGAGCATGCGAGAGAAAGTGGAATATTCATGTGGATGACTGACTCAATTGCACTGGTAAGTGTGATCTTCTGGAGGTTGTTGGATTTCTACTAATGCTTCCACAGAAAGCACAATTCGAAACCATTGCTCGCAATGAGTACAACAAGAGCGATTTGAAGAATCCAGTGGACTGTAGTCTGTTCTATCTCGCGCTGAAGAAAAAGACCGTGTTACAAGGTCTCTGGCGAATGGCTGGCTGGAACCGTGAACAGTCCGCTACTACGAAGCTTCTCTCAAACAATTTCCAGGACAAGAAATGGAAAACTGCAGCCTTGAAAAATGCTTACGCTCTTTTGGGCAAGCATAGACATCGTGAGTACCCCTCCTCACTCCTGCAAGTCTCATTGCTAACATCACTCTAGAATATGCAGCTGCGTTCTTCCTACTGGGAGATTGTCTTAAAGACGCGGTCAATGTGATATTGAATCAGCTCAAGGACCTGCAATTAGCGATTGCAGTCACTCGAGTCTACGAGGGCGAAGGAGGTCCCGTCCTCCGAGAACTCCTTCAGGACAAAGTCCTCCCTCTCGCTGCTCAAGAAGGCAATCGCTGGCTTGCATCTTGGGCGTTCTGGATGCTTCATCGACGGGATATGTCCGTACGAGCCTTAATCTCACCAGTCTACACCCTTCTGGAAACGCCCCAATCACCATCGACCCTCCATTCGAAGCTATTCTTGACAGACGATCCGGCGCTCGTAATCCTCTACTCTCAGCTCCGACAAAAGACGCTACAAACCTTACGCGGTGCCTCCAAGATCACTCCAAAGGTAGAGTGGACATTCGTGCTTCACAACGCAAGGCTGTACGATCGGATGGGTTGCGATTTGTTAGCATTGGACCTGGTAAGGAATTGGGAATTCCTACTGCCCACTCCCGCGACGTCCAACAGTCTTGAGCAAGCAGACCCAAGACGGATGTTAAGGCGGAGAAGCAGTCTCGTCGTGGCCGACTTACCAAATCCCGGTGTTGGAGTCCCGGGGGATATGAAGACTGGACATAAACCGCCGCCTAGTGTCTTTGAAGAACCGGAGACGAATAGTTTGTTGGATAGTTTTGGGTTTTAAATGGTTGTGGGTACGGGTGTGGGTGCGGCATTCTGAGGAGTTTTGGCGTGAAACATATGAGCGTGTATTAGTCGAACATATCATCAAAGGGGCAACCTTGATTTGGGCTGGGCTGGATGGGGTGTGGGATTGTATTGTAGAATATATAGGGCTAGGAAACGCATGGGTTGCGGTATAGTGGCGGGTAATATGTATAAAAGCTGCAAATTGGGTTGTTGCGGTCTAAGATGGTCTACATAATCATTGGGCTTGTATTGCATCTTCTCACAGCCTTGGGAGATCCCCCTTTTCTTGAGACGATGATATTGCCCCGCTAAAAACGTGTAGAACAGCTTCTTGTCAGATTCGCAAGGAAAATGTGACTAGTCTGTGTTTATACCATAATTACTTTAAATCTTCCAAGTGACTTCTCATGTAGAGATCTCAATTACCACGCATCCAGGATTAGTACTCGCTTAGCTCTTCCCCACATTCCATCGTCACCCACCGCCTCCAACTCGGCAATTTGACTTTTCAGCCTGGTGGCCCGCGCAACCTTTATATTTCAAAACAGCGGCTATTCTCTCATCCAATCACAGGCCCGGCTAGCTCAATCGGTAGAGCGTGAGACTCTTACCCTTTCCAGGACTTGCAATCTCAAGGTTGCGGGTTCGACCCCCGCGTTGGGCTCAATCCCCGACAATTATGTCTGATGATTTTTTTTTGGCGAATTTTGTTTTTGGAGGCTGGAAGCGGGAAGTGTTTGTTTGGTCTGGGGAAGTTGATAAATTATTTTTGGGTCTTTTGTATCTAACATTTAGATTCTGATATGCTTGTTATGTTTTTGACTTGAATTATGTTTTACATCTCGTTCTCCATCCCTTCTACGTGTCTTGCTTTTATCATATCCGCAGCCTGGTATTGATCAGCAGTACTTCTACGAGAGATATCTTCACGGAAGCGACGTCCGAGCAGTGGGTTGGTACCTTTTCAGCAATCATATAGACCGTACTTTGCGTATTAGCCCCGGGAAGCAGGGGCATGATACTAGCGTCAACGACACTCAGACGCTTCGTTCCATGAACCAACACTTAACAAATTAGCATACACATACTTTGGCCCATGGTCAAAGAAGAGCAGGCAAGGGATTCATGAAGTGGGATACCCACAAGTCTCACCAACAACGCCACCCTTCTCCAACGGCATCTTCCCCGCCGTCCCTCCCGGATGAAAAACAGTAGGTATCCAATTCCTCCTAATCCACTCCCTCAACGCCTCTCCCTTTACACCTATCCCCGGGTTCGTCTCCACCGGCTTATAATCCCTAAAATCCTCACTCCCCATATACGCCCTCAGAAACTCGATATTCGCCACCATGATATCGATATCAATCGGATTCGATAGCGCGCGGTAGTCGACTATAGGCTCGGAATCTGGGGACTGGGGGTTGATGTTTATGGTTCCGTGCGAGAGGACGTGCATTGAGAGGAGCGAGGAGGAGGCTTCGCCTTTTAGGGGGAGCCAGAGGAAGTTGGCGTTTTTGGTGCGGAGGAGGGAGACGTGGGTTTTTTGGAAGGATGCGTAGCCGGCGATTATGGAGGGGTGAGTGTTGGGAGGGAGGTAGGCGGAGGGAGATTGGGATTCGTATGCTGTTGCTATGGTTTGGTAGGTGCTTGGGGAGATGGTGGGCATGCCTATCCAGGCTCCGAGGTTGCTGGTGAGAATCAGGTCAGGAAGGGCTCGCTTATTGTTACTATCTCCTTTATCGAGAGGGAGAGAGAGAGAGAGAGTACTTACGGTGCGTAACCAGTTCTAGGGTCTCCTTGCCCTTCGATTTTAGGAGCAGGAGGCGTGCCATTCGTCCCTATCTCAATATTAGTCGTTCGAAAGTCTCAACACCCCGAGCCTCCCTCTATCCGCATATCACTTACACATATAATCCACATTCAAGAACGCATGATCTTGAAAATTAGCTCCTACACCCGGCGACTCCACGACCACCGGAATCCCAGCCTCTTCCAACAATCCCCTCGGCCCAACCCCACTCAGCTGCAATACCTGAGGCGTATGTACCGCGCCCGCAGAAACAACAACCTCCCTCTTCGCTTGTACCATCATGGGCGCCGAGCCCGCGTCGCGAGACTTGAAAGACACTCCAGTTGCCGTGGTGCCATTGAACAGGATCTTGTTCACCTTATGACCGGTGATAACTTGGTAATTAGGTCGCGAGATGGAGTCATAATGTTGTGTGCGCGCGAATGAGCGGTAGAAGTTCACGGGGTTGAAGGATGAAGGGTGCCAGAAGAGACCGTTGTTTCCGTTTGCGCCGTCGAGGGGTCGGTCCATGTTTGGCATTTTGGACATGGCGTTTCTTGTTGGTACTGTACGGGAATTTGGTTAGGCTCGTTACTCCTGTTTATCTTTTTCGCGGCTGATGGTCTTAGGGGGAAGAGGACCTACTCATGAGTGGATTCTCGTAGGTTGGAAAACTGCCCTGGATTCTGCTCTCGTTTCCCTCGCCCCAAGCATCCGGATCCCAGGTGATATTGAAAGCCGTTCTCTGTGACTCAGTCGGCGGGTTGAAATGTAATGCCTGTAAAACAGTCAGCTTTCCATTTCTCACGTCCCTCCTCTCGTTTCAATATGCAAAATGGCAAAATACCTTCTTGAAATACGGAATAATACCCTCCCAAGTCCAAGTACTATCATTCCCACCCATCTCCTTCCAAGCCTCATACTCACTCCGAGTCCCTCTAACAAGCACCATCCCATTAATAGCGCTACTGCCACCAACACAACATCCTATAATAACTCCCTGTGTACGATTGTTAATGCCCGGTTGGCGGACGGAGGTGATATTATACCGGATTCCAGGATCGTTGAAGTCGCGGCCTCTGCCGGCGTCGATGACGGCTTGAGAGGTTAGGTAGCCATATTCGATTACCAGAACGGTGTCTTTGGACAGGTTAGTATCGAGGGACCAGTTGTATGGAGAGGGAACTGACATTTCCCATCTTCGGTTAGGCGATCTGCTAATGTTAAGCCTGCTGTTCCTCCTCCTACTATCACGAAGTCGTAGGAGGACTGGATTTGGTCCGCTCGCTCGAGAACAGTGGCATGACTGAAGTCAGTTGGGGCAGCTGCAGTTGGGGTGAGCGCTCCTAGGACCAAGCCGAAGACCAGAGCATAACTAGGAACAATCATTCTGTGTAACTGTCCACGAGGGAGCAGATGAACAGGAGCAATGAAGATTCAGGGCGCTGCTATGAATCCATCTTTTTGTATAGATTCCTCAAAACGCCGCTTGACAGTACAAACTGTCTTGCTGGGCACAAAAGCAGAAGGAATCTCAAATATCTTTTCCACATCCCTGCTTTTACCTCTACCTACCCAGGGCACAACTTCAACCGCTCACCAGGTTTAGCACATGCACGCACACAACATCACCCTACAGACGCCGTAAGACCTCTAAACCTAAGCGAAAACGCGGGGAACAGGTCAACTTCACCAACAGATTCCCAATCCCAAGCTCCAGGCGCAGATGCCAACACCGATTTGGAATTGACAGCCTAGGAGCACTCTGAAACATTACCAGGGGCGACGCGAGAGGTGGAAATCGGTAACGAATGAAGGGGAGAGGAATATGCTGGGTCAAGCATGGGAGATTCATCCGTGAGGTTGGTTGTTTAGCCAATCGAGGTGTGGGATTTAGCCTCTTTGGATTGTGCGATGGGAGGTCTTGGACCAGGCTTCAGGATGGATGGGGCGAGGATTAAGATCGGGTTCCTGAGAATGGTATTTGATATTCCGTTCTAGAAGAGTATTGGTATGAGACCATTGTTAGACAGAGGCAGACTGTTCTAGAAGTAAATATCAGATGACCTACTCCTTTGCATCCAAAAACTTGCGCAACTTTTCTCACCAGAAACATCGCACAAACTTCAGACGAAAGACCGCCACTTAGCGAGAACAAGGTAACGATAATGAGATTACTACCACAACGTCCACTTCCGCGTTTCCCAAGAAATAATAGCAGCAGGGAAAGGGTGAAATTAAGTCCCAACGAAACGTTTCGTCCATTTTGTCTCCTCTCAATTATCTAATATACAGGAGAAATTCCCACCAAATACTACCAGCCGAAGTCTTTCTATACATGTGTAAATCAGTGATAAGAGTGTATTATCAACAACCGTGGTACTTTCATGTCCATTTTCTTGAAAAATTTCTTCCACACCCGTAAATCTAATCCAAGAACACTTCCTGTAATGCAGCGGGGGAAATCAAGAAAGAACATGAAAGAAGCTAGTAAAAAAAAAGTGTGAATAACGCAAATCCCTCCTATCCCAGACCTGATTGCCTGTGGTCGTCAAGGAAACCCTTCCCGTTCGATGAAGGAATGCAACATAAGTCGTTAATAAAAGCGCCCTGTTGGACGCAAGAAGTGAAATTCCGGTCCTACGCCACGCTATCAAATGCATCGCCCAAGGAGAAACGAAATATGTGCTTTCCAGCCTTCATCGTGGACGCCCAAACTTTTGTATAATGTGTTTAAGTAGTTATCAAATATGCAGAGTAACCAATCGGGATTAAAATGGTGTTGACAGCCCATTCTTAGACTGTCTTTTGCTGAATCGATGCCTTGATTTGGTCGGTTTCTCCACGTGGTCCTCCCCAAAGCCCCCAAGACTTGCTTGACTCTTGGACAACTGATTTCGACCAGAGCGATCTGTGACACCGAATCCCTCGCCGTAGACGCTCGCTGCATGGAGAGTACTGCTCGGGCTGGAAACAGACGAGGACATGTCGAAGACACCGTCACTTGCATATGATCCACTCATATTTTGAGAAAGAGCTATGTCCTTCGCACGATCAATGGTCTCGATCCATTCCTGAGCCGAAGTTTTTGATGAATCCTGAGCTGGTACGGATGATTTTGTGTCTTCGAACGTGTAGTGGGTTCCGCGCTGTAACAGGTTAGTGATTTAAGCTTGATGTGGCACTGGTAACTACTCACAGTATCGACACACCATACCTCTTGACCTTTGACATCAGTCTGCGTTCGCCAAGAACACTCTGACGCCAGCAAAGACACCTCGGATTTCGTCTTCTTCTCATCGCCCCCGGCAGCAAGCATAAGAATCCGAGCACTGGAAGTGATCATCACCAATCGTTGCCGCTTCTTAGTTGTACTCCCACCGAAAAATCTTGCCAGTCCCTTTTTTTCATGACCATCTCCATGGTCTCCATGTTTTGAATTGGGACTATGAGGCATGGGCGCAGAGAGGATATTGAGAATGCCCAATTTCAATATGCGTTCGTTGTTTCGCGTTAAAACGGGAGACCATTCGATGTCGAGCTGCGTGGGTGGAGGAAGCTCGGTAATTATTCTAGGCTGTGGGCGAGCAGTGCCGTTGGAACTGTTGGAAGCAGGAGGTCCTCTGCCCGGGGGAATCGATTGAGGAGAAGTTGCCGTATAACCGTTGAGTTTGATGAGCGTGGGTTCCTGTGTTGGTGGGATATAAGGCTTTAATCTTGGGGCCTTCTGCCTCCAGAGTGATCTACCCCATTTTATTCCATCAAAGAATTCGTGGTTCTTGATATGCTCAATCGATAAGCGTCTTTGCGGGTCGAGCACAAGCAGCCGCTCTACTAAGTCTCTGGCGGCTGGTGGAAATCCAGACGGAAAGTCGTATTCGAGGCCTACGATCTTCTGGAAAGTCTGATACTCATTCCCAGCCTTAAAGGGGGGTCGTCCAGCGAGAAGCTGGTAGATGATACAGCCAAAGGCCCACAAATCACTTGCCTTGCAAGCATTCTTGTCCGTCAGTAGTTCAGGACTGACATATTCAGCAGTTCCAACGAAAGATTTGGCGCGCGTTGATTCCTCTTCGCCTCCTGCAGGATCATATGTTGTTGGCTCCTTCGGTTTCCTCGGGTCCGGGAGGAGTTTCGCGGTTCCGAAATCGGTAATCTTAATATGCATCTGGTCGTCCATCAATACATTCTCGGGCTTGAGGTCTCGGTGTATAACCCCTCTATTGTGCATGTGCTCTATCGCGTCTAGGATCTGGGCACCATAAAACCGAGTACATTCTTCATCGAAAGAACCAATCTTCTTCAGCACCCCTAAAAGCTCGCCACCATTCGCGATGTCCAAGACGTAGTAGAGCGACGAATTATCCTGGAAAGTGTAGTACAATCGAACGATACCCGGATGTTCGATCAAACGGTTCAGCGTATCTTTCTCGATATTGACGTACTTGATCTTCTTTTCCTTGATGATGTGCTTCTTGTCCAGGACTTTGACTGCGTACTCTTTCAACGTCTGTCTATCGGTCGCTAGTAAAACTGTGCTGTATGATCCTTCTCCCAATGTCCGACCAAACGCGAAATCCTTTACACCTTTCTTCACCTGTTTCAGGACTAGCTTGCCGCTGGCATCATATTCTTCTCGTATACCGACTGCAGCTCCCCTGTCCTTCCAATCTTCACTAGTATTAGGGAGAGGATTGCCATTGACATCGTATAGTGTAGATGCTCCGTCGTTCGAGGGTCCTGATGCTGGTGAGTCTATGTGGCCTCCTCCCATCCCTCTTGAGCTCCTCCTAGGCGGCATGGGTCCATTACCCACTGGCATCGCGGAGTTTGTTCCATAAGCTCGTTCTCTATGACTTCCTTCTCGAGAAGGCACACCTGCCTGCATTGCCGCTGCCGTACTCCTCGAAGCGCTCCTCACTGGCACGCTCGAATGCCCTGACATGGCTGGTTGTGGTGCTTCGTTTCGGAGCCGATATGAACCATGCTCTCGAGATGGGATAGCGCCTGGGGGAGGTTGTGCAGAATATACACCGGATACTGGTCGATTGCTCCCAGGAGGTGGGAACCCTCTACTACTGTTCTGCATTGCATTCGATTGGTACGGGGGGTACTGTGCTTGCTGTTGAGCCTGGTGATTGAATGGCATAGACTGTCGATAGGTCTTTGCTGCCGCGGCGCGTGCTAAAGGATCGTTTGCTGCTTTTGGAGAGTCGCTGCTGCTCGAGTCGGATCGATGTGCGCTGGGATCTGACGGCGGAGGACTAGGAGCTGAATAGCCTGGGCCTGCTTCTCCCCGGCGGAGAATATTGAATATTGAATGTCTGCGAGATGGAGATGGAGATTGTGATTGAGATTGTGATTGCGGTTGGGAGAGTAGGGTAGGATCTGTGGATGCTCGGCTATCCTTGGAAATTGGGAGAGGCGGAGACCGTGATGGCGATACAGATGGTGGTATGTTAGCGGTTTGTGTGTAGAGATTAGAAGACTCAGCCGGTCGTGCATCTATGGGCACATCATGATGTGTTGAAGCCGGAGAAGCGTTATCATCCGGATTTGCTATGCGAAGGCCACCTAGAGATTGGGACAGGCTCAGGTCATGATCCATTGCGACGCTTGGTGGCTGAAGCTAGAGCTGGGCTGGGCGGCTGGCCGTGTACGGCAGGCCGGCGATGGTAAAGCTGGTAAAGCTGGTAAAGCTGCTGGAGCTGGGACGGGAGCCCTTTTCTCACCTGCACTCCGTCGTACAGCACAGGACTGACCTTCCGTACCTAGGGACCGACCTTCTAATACTACGTATATCGTGCAGCTCAGAAACAGGGCTAACGAGGTCGTGTTGAGTTTGAAGCGTCGGGCATCGCACCGATTCAGCACAAGAGGAGGCTCCGGACAGAAGAATCAGGACCTTGACTCTGGAGGCTCTTTTCGAGACCGGGACACCTGGACAGGGTTCGAGGAGGCCGTGGAGAGGCCTGAAGAGGCAGCGATACAGGAACGGTGTGGTACTTCGTATGTGGTATGTACTTCGAAGTATGTGGTGTTGTGCGGTACCAGTACCGTAGGTCCGTACCTCCGTACAGTACGTGCAGTATCGGAGTCTACCTGCGCAGCGACTGAGTAGGTACAGTACAGTACTTGGAATGGCGAGGATGGGCTGCAGCGGTGCCGACTTGTGCTGCAGCAGAGGAGCGCTGCGGGAGGGCAAAACTTGCAGGTGGAGGAAATAAAATACTGCTGTCGCGGGTGCGTTGGCGTTGGCGTAAGAGCTGGAGAGGTGGTGTTCCTGGAACAAGGTTGGTGTTGGGTTGGATTGGGTTGGGTTGGCCCGGGGGTGCAGATGAGAATCATGAGAGATTGAAGAGTGGAGGCTCACCTGGTGCTGGTGCTGGTGATTGGCTGCTTGGTTTAGTTGCGATGAGCGACCAACCCAGGTTGGTAATTTTGATACGAGTCCGTACTTGAGTCTTGAGTACGGAACTTACTACGCTTTACTATCTTAGCAACTTTCAACATGGCAGGCCGCATCTGGTGGTATCTGTCTATGTCTAAGTGCTTAAGTAAGCTGCAATGACGCCGAGTTTTGATCTCTTGTCCCGTAAGTACTGATAACCCTCGAGGAAACCTGCCAGTACTAGTAGTTGACGAATTCTGCAGTACTAGTCTACACAATCATGGAGATTCTATGAATTATCTAACAATCGGAGAGGTCCAAACTTCTCCGTGGTATTTGCGCTATGATACTATTTCCCTTGGCTTTCCAAGTAGTTGAAGTCATACATGATATACCCAATCTATCGTCTATTGAAAGATTTCCCTCCTGGAACAGCTGTATCCACTTCAATGAGGAATCCCATAGGCACAATGATACCTACTAAAGCACTATAGTCACACCTTGCACAGTTTGCGAGGATTGGTTTTATCGCCGGCTTCAAGAGCCAGTGCTCTAAAGCAGATACGAGAATAGATTCCCGTTATTGAAGCAAATGAGGTTCCCACCTGATAACATTGGAAGGACACATCGACCTTTGAATCGCTCCTACATTCTTGGGGCATACCATCGTCGTGCTTGCCCGGTAAACCTGGAAAGCTGTCAATTGGAATGACACAATGATCTTTCCAAGCTCCTCCATAGCTCTTTCCTTCTGACCTGAAAACTATGACCCTTCAGAATTTCTACCTTTCTGTCCCTAGTTTCGATCAAATACTCGGCCCTTGATTCTTCTTTATTGACACAACAGTACTTCAGAAGCTCCAAAACGTAGCAGCCATGATCAGATTGTCGCCATCCACGATCATTCTAGGCGAAAGCGATCTTAAAGATTTTGCAAAGCGAGCAAGTCAACAACATGTTGAAACCCAGGTAGAACTGCAGAACAAATTGTCCATTGGTACTCACAATGGGCCAGCTTCGAAAGCCCGATCGCAGAAGAAGCGCCAGTCGCAGCGAGATGGGAAGGTGGAGCCCAACGATTTCTCGCCTACTGGACAGTCGAGTCTGTTTGGTAATTCAAGCAGTCAACTCCGAAAGACATCTATTACGACAGAAAACATGGAGTCCCCCACTTCTCCTGAATCACTGCTCTGTTTCAGTGAAGATAGCTCTCCACATAGCTCTGTAAGGGAGATAGACGAGGACCTCATATCTGTTCCTAGACTCTCACCGGAGAATGAAGAACACTTACCCGCCACATCGTCTCCTGAGAAAGAAGGCGATTTCCATTACGGCGGTTTCACGGAAAGCCACGGCCAAAACCACTCACTGAGATCTTCACCGTTGGGTAAGCTCATTTTGACCTCCTTTTGATCAATTGTTAACGGGGTATCATAGTTCCTGATGACGCCTCCACGCCTCAGCAATTTCAACCACGAGAGTTCCGAGGTGCTATGCCAAGAGGACCAATGCCTCGTTCTCCCCTTCATCTTTCACAAAACATGTCACTGTCACCTGAACAGTTGCCCACAACCAGACTCACTCCACGAGTCGTTTCCCGCGTTGCTATACACAATACCCCAGGAATCATTTTTTCGGCTCCTCCGCGTAGACCACCTCGACATACACCAAGATTCCGCCACCAAACGAACAGCTTTTCCTTTGACGAGTCGGAGAGGTCAAGTGCAGCCTATGATCAACAACGCACCGCTTCTGGCCGTTCAAGCGAGGATACTACAAGACCAGAAGACTTGAGTCTGCACAACGAGCTTGAAGGGACTTCCTTACCTAGTTCACATGCCCCTTCTCTTAGACCTACTCCAGAAGCAACCTTATACGCGGACGAGCCTACCGTATTGCCTTCTCATACCCCGCAGAGGCGCAAAAGAGACTTCATATTCTCCTCACCACGTCTCTTTGAGAGCGATGGCGAAGACGACGAAGGAACCCCACGAGAATCCAAATCCCCATCACCACAGCTACCTCTTCCACCACCATTCTCTGCCGTCCGACGTAGTGTGTCTAATTTCGAAGCATTCCCAGGAGATTATAGCACCTCCAATCCCCAGACAAGTCCGGTGAGAATTCCATCTTCTTCCCCAGCTCAAGAATTCTTTGATGTTGAAGAACGACTGCCAATCCGGACTTCAAGTCAGCTTAGCAGATCTAGTGCGCCTAATCGAATTGAGGCAACAATGACTTCTCCCGTAAGATCTCTCCACCATGACAAGGCAAGAATGCTGATGTCTCCTAGGGCCGCCGTAATCCATCAGGGCAATTGATATCACGTCTTGTATCCAGAGTTGAAGCAGTATACAGATCTCGTTCTCCGATTCGTCGAAGTCGATTTAGCCGAAGTCCATCTCCTCTTCCTCAGTTTTCTTCTCCCAAGGAATCTAGATATACCCAGAGAGCACTTCGAGTAGCTTCAACAGAAGCTCGACATAGCACTCCCCGGAATTATCAGGTTTACAACGACGATATATCCGCGGATACTCAACCTCAAACCCCTGCGCAATTACCTGAGTCTCGTCATCAATCTCGTTTCCACCCATCGTGGACAGAACCAGCAAACAGAGCATCTCGAATCGGCCGTGCCTGGCGGGTGAACAACAACGATGGCGCGGGTAGCGACGCCCTCGCAGAGACCATTGACCCATTGCTTATCACTCCCTCAAGAGGTTTCGGTCGATCTGCTTCCTCGACTGGAATGACAACGCCTGGGTTTCAGGGCCTTTATGGTGGCAGAGAGAATGGGAATGATGAGCAGAGCTGGGTCGAAGGGGTCAGGTTTGACAACGCAGAAATTAGACTTTGGGGACTGAGAGATGCTAGGGGTGATGGAAGAAGCCTCAACAATACACCAGAAAGAGAAGATTGGAGATCAAACTTGCGATGAAATGGACAGAAATATGGATATTGATTTGCTGACATTGACAGAGAGATATAGATGATACCTCCCGAGGCTATCCGTGAAAGGAGAAGGATTGAAGCGACACATACTTGGTAGGCTCTTGGGTTGTGGATTGTGGATCAACCAACACTACTTTAAGAAAGGCCTAAAACTACATCTTCTAGTTATTCAAACTTACCATTATATTACAATTGTTTCAAAAAAATGCCCAAGTTAATTCTCTACAATCCTGGGACTAATTTGTATAGTGCGTTGCTGTTTAGAAGCAAAACAAATATTAGGATATTTAGCCCCTGATATAATTCGGCACCTTACTCTTTAATCTAGGCCCGGACCTCGGGACAGGTAGGTATTGCATTCTGCTATTGAAGTGGCGTTGGATATACTAAGTACCTAGGAATATTAATTCAAGAATTCAAGTGCGAGACGGCTACCGGTCAAGAGGAACCGTTGGATCACCGACTCTAGTAGTGTCATATGCGATAGTCACTGGTAGCACTAGAGTGGGCTTATTGTTAGTCCAAGCCAATGAACGGACATGCTTTATCAAATGATAGTCGGTAGTATAACACGGAATTAACAAGATACCTACCTACCCTGGTAAAATCATGTCTACTACGGAGTACTATAAGAATTCCTTGGTTATCCAGACTAGAACTCTTAAAGCAGAACTCAATCTTACTAATCTTCTTATCCGCACCCACCTGCATGGCCACCCGGTGGCTCCTCCGGTACTGTCCTGTCCTAGTACCGGTACGGAGTATTATATTTGTGTTTCACATTGCCACATGCCCTGGAAATGGTGCTGTGAATCCCTGTTGCCTGAGGCGTAATATCCCTGTAGATGCTGTTGACTGGTTTATTTTCATAGGTCGGGCACTAATTACAGGCGGGAGGCTTGCCGAGTGTTCCAACCCCAGGATATTTGCAGCAGCCCTATCCCGTGTCGTCATTAGGTCAAGCCACTTGCATATTGCATCGAATTTAGCATTTCGATGTTGACGGAGGTGATGTGGTACCTTGAAATTATATTTCAGATAACTGTCACTCAAAGTCACACCTACATCTCGCGTGGTTACTGCCGCGATTTTACGGTCCAGAGAGGAGACTGACCATTCACGTTGGTATTTCGAAGTATCACCACAACTTCATTGCTATTGCAATACCTAGCTGGGCTATTTTCCACAAATCGCAGTTATCCGGATCGACACCTCGGAGGCGATTCGTGTATACCATGGTACGAGTAACAATATCCGCACCAGGAATCTGTTGACACCATCATGACGACCGGCTCTGAGATTCGGAGAAGAAATAGCGAAACCAATGGCTCAAGGAAGCCGAACACTGCAGGACCGACCACATCGACAAATTCTCCCTTCTCACACAACGGAGCAGTTTCAAATGGAGATGTGCGTCCTGACCTGTCGCGGAGATGGCAAACAGAGAGGCCGCAAGCAACAACGAGAGCATCTTGGTTACCTAAAAAACTTGCGCGAGTAGGCACGAATCCTACCGCCCAGAGTGCTGCTATTTGGACCGATCCTCGTATAGACCCCGATTCTTCCTCCAGTTCATCGTCTTCAGACGATGAAGTTCCACCACACAAGCATCGTGGAACCGGCAAAAAGCATGGCAAAACTGGTCATTTCAACAAATTCAATGTAGGGAATGAAGATTTCAAGACAAAAGGAAGGGTGTCGAAAAGGGATGGCAGATTAAATATAAGCGTCAATGAGACCAGCAACGCTGGATATTTGGCAAAGGCACTGGGCGCCACATTTCTGAAGCGTCTTAACCCTGACGACCAACTATCTCCTGAAGAGGAAGACGACGAAAAACGAAGGCCTTATTCGCGCCAGACCTCCGAAACCACGGTCACTTCCGAACTCCCTCGACCAAAATTGAATATCGTAGTCATGGTTATAGGAAGCCGAGGAGACATCCAACCCTTCTTGAAATTGGGCAAGAACTTGAAGGAGTATGGACACAGAGTCAGAATTGCTACACACCCAGCATTCAAAGACTTTGTACAAAATGATTCCGGACTCGAATTCTTTTCCGTTGGGGGCGATCCTGCAGAATTGATGGCTTTCATGGTGAAGAACCCAGGCATGATTCCAACGATGGACACACTCAAGAAAGGAGAAGTAGGCAAAAGACGAGATCAGATGGCTGAAATGTTCGAGGGCTTCTGGCGAGCATGTATCAATGCCACGGACGACGAGAAAGACATTTCGAATTTGAAAATGATGGGAGATAAGGCACCATTTGTTGCGGATGCCATCATCGCTAATCCGCCATCTTTCGCGCACATACATTGTGCCGAACGGCTCGGCATCCCCCTACACCTAATGTTTACTTTCCCATACACCCCTACGCAAGCATTTCCTCATCCGTTAGCGAATATCAAAAAGACTAATGTTGACCCTGGATACGCAAATTTCATGTCATATCCTCTAGTAGAGATGATGACCTGGCAAGGGTATGTTCTCACAAAGCTTCGGTCGCAAAACTTCGCTAACCCTATCTAGACTCGGTGACCTAATTAATGACTTCCGAGTCAAGACCTTGGGTCTTGAGCCTGTATCTACACTATGGGCGCCCGGACAATTATACCGTATGAAGGTACCTTATACCTATCTTTGGTCGCCTGGCTTGATACCAAAACCGTCCGACTGGGGACCAGAAATCGATATTGCGGGTTTTGTTTTCCTAGATCTCGCTTCGTCTTTCGAGCCCCCTGAAGACTTGGTAAAATTTCTAGATGACGGCCCTCCTCCAGTCTATATCGGATTTGGGTCAATTGTAGTCGATGATCCCGAGGAATTCACCAAGATGATATTCGAGGCTGTTGAACAGGCAGGCGTTAGAGCACTAGTCTCCAAAGGCTGGGGAGGCCTTGGCGGCGACGACAACACTCCCGACAATATCTTCATGTTAGAAAACACCCCTCATGATTGGCTGTTCCCAAAAGTCAGCGCCGTTGTTCACCATGGAGGAGCCGGAACAACAGCGATTGGTTTGAAATGTGGTAAACCATCGATGATTGTCCCCTTTTTCGGCGACCAACAATTCTGGGGCTCCATGATCGGCAAGGCTGGTGCTGGTCCTGATCCAGTACCGTACAAGAGTCTCTCAGCAGAAAAGTTGGCGGATGGTATAAGGTACTGCTTGACCGATGAAGCAAAGGAGGAGGCCCAGAAAATTGCGGAGGATATTGAGGCTGAGGGTGACGGCGCAAAGAATGCAGTGACCTCATTTCATCGCAGTCTTGTTCTTCGAGGCGATAGATCCATGCGTTGTTCCATACTTGAGGATCGAGTAGCAACATGGGTTCTCAAAAACACGAGTCTCAGACTGAGTTCACTTGCTGCTGAGCTCCTAGTGGCGCAAAAGAAGATCCAGTGGAAACAGCTTCGGCTAATTCGTCACAATGACTGGAACGATTTTGAGGGTCCAGGAGAGCCAGTAACCGGAGCTTCAACAGCCATCATGGGATCAGTGACTAGAATCGCTAGTGGTATTGGAAGCGTGCCTTTCAGGATGCGTAATACTGCAAAACGACGATCGATGCAAGAGATGCGAAGAAAGAGGAAATCAGAGGACGCTGAAGCAGTACGAGGTGTACAGAACCATATGTCGAGCGATAGAGAATTAACGAAGAACGTATCTCCGCAGACAAGTAGCGATGACGACGGTGCAACACACAAGCCAGCCAAACAATCGAAAGCTGCTATATCTGCTGGGGAAAATCAACCTGCCGAATCTAGAATAGGTAGACATACACCACATGGAGAGCCGTTATCACAACATGAGGCTGCCAATCGCGAAGAATTGGAAGATTATTTCAAAAAAGATCCTTACAAAGGATCTACTGTCACAACTCCGTATATCAACACGACCGAGTACGCTAAAGATTTTGGATGCGGGTTTGGAAGGTCCGGCGCAGCTGTTGCTCGAATACCTATGGACCTGACCCTCGCGATCGCGCAAGGGTTCCACAATGCGCCTCGACTATATGGCGACACTACTGTTCGCAGGTATGGTTACTTTTCATGAAATGTCGCCTCATGCTAACTCAAAATAGACCACCTCGCATCACGGGTATCCAATCCGGATTAAAAGCTGCCGGCGAGGAGTTCGCCTTCGGCATCTACGATGGCTTTACTGGTGTAGTATCACAACCTTATAGAGGGGCTCGTGATGGGGGGCCAGTCGGATTTGTGAAGGGTGTAGGCATGGGTCTCACAGGCTTCGTCCTCAAAGATATCGCTGCCGTCGTTGGGCCCGTCGGTTACACTCTGAAGGGTGTCCACAAGGAACTTGTCAAGAACAAACAACCCACGCACTTTATCCGAAAAGCAAAGATCCTTCAGGGCCAGCGTGACTTGAACGAGCTTAATGAAGAGGAGAGAAAGAAGGCCGAGCAGACCGTCGCTCACGGATGGAAGATCGTTCAAGAGATCTGGACTCTGATGCTAAGTAAGAGCTCTGAAGGTATGAAGGGTTTTGGGCGAATGCGATTTCGAAAGGAAAAGAAAAAGTGGCGAGTCAATGGAGCATTCGAGAATGTGAAGATGGCCGAGAAAGCACTCGAAGCGAGACGGAATGGCGAAAGCCTCGAGCAAATATTCGAGAGACAGCGAGAAGAGTTGAGGCTGACACAGAAACCGAGAAAGAATGTTTTCAAGGATCTGCAAGACGGACCTGGCGTTGAAGATCCGGGGCAGATTGTGCAGGGGAGCTCGCATCAGAAACCTAATGGGACAGATATGCCTCATCTTACGCCATGCTGAGGAGAGTTGTTGCATTGTACGCCTGAAGACTCTCTTTTGTTACTTGTAGAATTGAATATCAGCGACGGAGTTTGGCGATTGGTTGCTGACTGTACATTATGGCATTCCATTGTATGCTGAGATGAATAAATCAGTCTGACGACCTCATACATAGATAATAGAGAGGATCATTATGTCCCAATTCCAAGTTCCCTAATCTCCCTGAGCTCCAGATCAAAGTAAATTCAGTAAGGTATAAATTCTTTTAACCTTTGGTCATACAGTAACTCGTTTTCCATTGGTAAGTCTCTGTCAACACAGCATCTTCGTCAACCTCCCCTTCGGAACCAAAAACCACTCCTCCCACTACTCCCCCAGCTCCTCCCCCAACTCCTCCCCAATCCTACCCACATCCCCAATCACCCAGAAACTCCCTCCATCCATGCAACAAGATCGAAAAACATTCCAACACAATACAACGCCTCGGGCTTCCTCTCCGTATACTCAGCCGGCAGCGTAATCGGCGGAGGAGGTTGATGGATTGGATAACGCGGGCTGTATGATGTGCTTTGGGACTTGGAGATGCGGAGGAGGGTTAGGATGGAAGCGCGTAGATGGAGGAATTGTAGGTGAGAGGGTGGGGGTGTGGGAGAGAATTTGGAGTGGAGACGTGGAATAAAAATGGATGAAATCGATTCGATTACATGACATGACATGCCGACGGAATTTCATTATACGTCTTTCTTAAACCTCAGATCGGGAACGCAGTTGAATATATAAGTCATAATGAATTGCAGTATACTTACCTCAAGCAACGTAGGCATCCCAAATTAATCAGGCGGCTCCTCACTGAAAGAAAACGTCCAATAGACATCAAATTCTGATATAGTTCCAAATGCAGAAAATTGACGAATCCTTCTCCATAGAGCGGAGGTGTAGCTGCTAACGTCCCAGGACTCGACTCAGTATCGATAGGAGATACGTAGCTCTAATTCGTACTCATATGATCTGGCGATTTGGCTGGCTCAGGCCTTAGGGATCTGGGGAGAGTTACGAGCAGTATAGGAACATTCCTTCTTGGTGGTTGTACAGTTGACACATACCGGCTGAGACTCGTCGCACTATGCAACGACCTCGTTTACACGGTATACAACCTGGCCTAGACTTCTTATGGGTTTTCCGGATCATCGTCTAGGAGAGGGAGGTAGACGAGGCCTTATAAGGGCCGTGGAATACAGACTGCAATGATGGTAAATGTATCTTTCAGTTTTCCGTATCTATACATGTCCGAGTGACAGCAGTGGTTATGGGAAGTAGTGACAATGAGATAGGTACTTAAGTATATGAGGCTTCAGCTTGAGATACCATACTTAGGCGAAAATGATGTTGTTCAGGGGTTCGGTTCTTGTGTGGCCCCACATCGGGAAGACTTGACATCTTCCGAAATGGCGTAATACATCGTACTACAATCCGTACTAGAATTGGTCAGCGATAACCTCCAGTCCCGAAAGCTCTCAATATATTTCCCTCTCCTCCAACCGCACCATGGGATCAATATCATTATATATAAGGGGTCACAGTGCGCGAAGGCTACATCCACGTCGTTGAGAACTCACGACAATGGCACCTGACAGGGGAGAGAGTTCGTCTCCCAAACCCGACTATCAATCCATCTCCACGAACCCGAACCCCCACTCCTCCATTGAATCCGAAGCTCCTCAATCGCCAGAAGCACGAAGGCGTAGTGATGCGCGTCAATATCTTGCATACCATGCCGGCGAGGGGCAGAATTTCACGCTGCGCGGAATATTAGTAGGACTCGGCGTTGGGTTGGTGATATGCTTTTCAAACATGTATTTCGGGCTACAGACCGGCTGGGTCTCGACCATGAGCATGCCGGCATCTCTGATCGGATTCGCATTTTTCAAGACATTTGCTAAGCATCTCGACTTGCCGTTCACGCCTGTGGAAAACGTGCTTGTGCAGTCCGTTGCTGGGAGTATGGGAACGATGCCTTTGGGATGCGGGTTTGTTGGTGTGATGCCGGCTATGAATTATATGTTGAAGGAGAAGGAACAAGGGCCGATATTTCTGAGCTTGGGGAAGCTGATTTTGTGGGCGTTGGGACTTTGCTTCTTTGGTGTGGTCTTTGCGGTTCCCTTGAGAAGGCAGGTCATCATACGGGAAAAGCTCAAGTTTCCTTCTGGGACAGCTACGGCTTTGATGATCGGAGTACTGCATGGAAAAGAGAGGACGTCTGAAGGGCCCCTTGAGACTTCTAGCTCTAGTGATGAAGACCGTACCGGACTTCTTGAGGAAGACGAACGCAGTGACGGAGATATTGAGGATGTTGATGAAGGCCAACAAAGCTCTTGGAAGTCGAAGGTCCGACTATTACTCATCTCTTTTACTATATCTGGAACATATACTCTGGCGACATATTTTTTTCCAATTCTTCGAAATTTACCTGTCTTTGGTTCATACTTGGCGAGCTCGTGGCTTTGGACACTCAATCCATCTTTGGCCTATGTTGGACAAGGCATCATCATGGGTCCTTCGACCACTACACACATGCTTTTGGGTGCTGTGGTTGGATGGGGAGTGCTATCTCCCATCGCTAAGAACAAAGGCTGGGCTCCAGGTCGAGTAGATGATTGGGAGTCTGGTAGCAAGGGGTGGATTGTCTGGGTATCGCTGGCAATTATGTTGTCTGATTCAGTGATCAGTCTTGGGTATATTGCTATAGGACCACTGATCAGAAATAGAGGGGAGTGTCTTCGCGATGCTCGCCGAAAGTTACAGAAAGGCAACTGGAAAGACCTCTTTTTGAGTTTGATTAGGAAGCCTGAGCAAGGATACACGCCTATCACGGGACAAGAAGAAGTTGCTACACCCTTGAGGGAGACCATATCAGAGAGTCAGCAAGAGTCATCGCTTTCCGAGGAAGAGACGAAAGATCTCCCAGAGCCCGACGCTCCTCCTGAACATCTCGTGAACAATCGGACCGTGTGGATTGGTCTTGCATTGTCCGTTCTTTTCTGTATTGGTACAGTCCATGTCATCTTTGGGGACCTTGTGCCTATATATGCAAACATCATTGCTGTCTTCATGGCTCTAGTTTTATCCATCATGGGAGTTCGTGCTCTGGGCGAGACCGATCTCAATCCAGTCTCCGGAATCAGCAAGCTAGCGCAGTTGTTCTTCGCACTGATCATACCACAATCGAACAAGAATTCCGTGCTTATCAATCTTGTGGCTGGAGCCGTTTCCGAAGCTGGCGCATTGCAAGCTGGAGAATTGATGCAAGATCTCAAGACCGGCCATTTGCTGGGAGCAGCTCCGAATGCGCAATTCTGGGGACAAATTATAGGCAGTGCAGTTGGTGCCGTGGTCAGCGCTCTCATCTACCGACTATACACGAGTGTATATGAGGTTCCTGGACAGCTTTTCGAAGTTCCAACAGGTTATGTGTGGATTTTTACCGCGCGCCTAGTTACAGGCAAAGGCCTCCCTTATATGGCCGCACAATTTGCCACAGGAGCTGCTGTCATATTTACCATCACAACGATAGTGAAGATGGGCAGTGTTGGAAAGAAATGGCATCCCTGGATTCCAGGTGGGATTGCAGTAGCCGTTGGTATGGCATCCCTTTTCTCGTCTAGATCGCGAAGCTATCAAACTAATTTTTCCATAGGCATGTATAATGTTCCATCTTTCACCCTTGCCCGAGCTATTGGCGGCTTCTTGAATTACTACTGGAAAATCTACAAGGGTCGGGAAGAGACGCCTATTGTGATACTAGCGAGCGGCTTGATCTTGGGCGAAGGGGTCGTAAGCATAATAAATTTAGTTTTGGCAAGCGTAGGTGTACCGCATTTATAATATGGGAAAGGGGGATAGCGTTGTCAGATGGATCTCTCGGTTAAATGAGACATGTGCTACCCAAGACCCTTCGTGAAGCTAAGAATCGCGTATCGTGACCTCGTTTGGATCTTGATTCGTCAGCATCTAGTGTTGACATTAAGCAAGACCGTCCGACGACTTGCCACCTCCAACTCAGCCGCACACCATCAAATGAGCCATCACAATATCTAACACTAGTCCATATCACAAGACACTGGTTGCTTTCTGACTCAGAATTTAGCAAGAGCTGTGCGGTTTGTTGCACATCGGAGTATTTAGTACTACATTAGAGACTTTGCCTTCGTCCTTTCTTGCCTGCCTCGAGTCAAATAGCCTCGTATCCCGTCCTTGTCGTCCACATACTGTGTTGAGTCAGCCAGTCCGAACTATTTTGGTACAGAAAATCAGAAGTTTAAATTCACATTTATTGCACATCGCAAAATTTAGTACTACATCGTGAGGCCCATCACTCGGGTCCGAATCGTTAAACTTCGTCGGTGAGCCGCCGAGTCGCTTGTCCATATCAGGTCTAAGCGATGGATCCTAGGAACTCCTAGATAGAATTCTTTCTGTTGCACCTCGCGATCTTTAGTACTGCTTTGGATACTCACCTAACAGTTGCAAATACTAGATGTTCCCCGGAAACCCTAGGTGAAATGCGTTCTGTTGCACCTCGCGATCCTTAGCACAGCGTTAGATGCTCACCTGAACAGTTCTCAATGCTCGACGATCCCAGGAACTCCTAGATGAAAAACTCTCTGTTGCACCTCGCAATCCTTAGTACTGCCTCAGATACTCACCTAACAGTTTTGAATCCTGGATAGAAAGCTTAAGAAAGTGTGACATGAGTAAGTATTTTAGTTAGCTTACAGGTACTTGTAGGGGATCTGATGCCCTCGCTTGCTAAGCGACCATATAAAACCGTCCGTCGTTTTCACCAGCTTACACCCGTCACTGGTGCGAATATCCTCTCGAGCTTTTCTTCCATGAGTCACACTGTTGCAAATCGCAATATTTAGTCGCCTATGCTAAACGCTCAGCTCTGAACCCTCCCTTGCATGTCTTACTCCAAGTTCTCCTCGCCTCGTACTCTGATCTAGCAAGATATGATAGATTTTCCATACTAATCTCTCACCACCCCTCCTCGCCCTTAGCCCGTCAATTGGCTATCCCGCCATCAACCCAGCCATCCCGCTTAGCCTTAAGTTCCAAACTGATAAGAAAAATATTTTTCGATCCACGGAAAACACAAGCAGTCCGAACATCCCGAAGGGATCGCGGGCAAGACAGGTAATACTCAGTAGCGGCTCTACTTATGACACTGGTGCCGGAGCCGGACTCATCGACTGCTGACTCGAACCGCATTGAAAAAGCGTGCGTATAAGCGAAGCGAGCGAGGCCAACAAGCGAAGCGGTGCGAACCCAAAGCGCGTATCGCGGACATGGCGGTCTGGGAAGGTAAAAGATCACTTGTTGTTTAGTTTCCACGTCCTAAGGGGGTCCCTCCTAAGGACACTTGACACTTCGTAGCTGTGTTTTAGACGCCTCACTAAATATTGCGAGGTGCAACGAAACTAGGAGCGAGGCGTGGCAATTGGATAGCGAGGGAGAGCTAGGGACTTGGAATGGGATCGAGGTGGATTTATACTCTATACTTTTTCGCCTTGTCTTTTGACAGGCGAGGAGGGGCTAAGGGGTTTAGATGGTGGGCTAAATGGTGCGATGTGCAACGTTCTGGTTTGGAAGATGAGGGACGGTGCTGAGTGTGGCCCTGCACTTTCGCACTTCAAGGATAGGACTGTGGTTTAGTGAAGCAACTAATATTTGCGATGTGCAATAGTTGTTGGTCTGTTTTGTCGTGAAAAGAACTAATATTCGCGATGTGCAACAGTTGTTGGTTTGCTTTGTTGTGGAGGGTTGTTGCAGATGGGTGCCTTGAATCGAGTTGATGTCTCTTCCAGGTTGGTCTTAGACCTCTGTCTGGATGTTGAGCACCACCAACGATTCAATAAGCAGATGCTCTATGGATGAAATGTAAGGAGAATCCATACTCATGTAAAGCAGCTATCTTTTCTCCTTCGCTTACTAGATTCCTCGCCTATGCGGATCGTCCTAGTTATCTACCGCTTTCCAGGTCAAACCTCTAAACACCCAAGGTAGTAACGACACCATTAACAAGTTCCTAAGATCCGTTATTCTAATTAACAGTCTCCTAAACAAGTGATCCGCGAGGATTATATAGCACAGCGAAAGAAACAGAGAATGATCTCACTGCGGTGTGAAATAAATAGCCTTGGAGGGAATTGAAACAATCTGGCGTAAGCCTCGGGCCTATGCTTGGCGTCCTACAGTTCATACAGAGTAATGGGAGTCGCTCGTGAGACTGCTCTAGATGGTTGACGATTATGACAGGTCTTGTTGGGCATGAGCTATGAGGGTTGAATGACATGGTGAAAGGAGACATTTCTCGGGTACGAAATCTTCGCTTAGAAGAGCCTGGACTGACTACACTTCACTTTAAGTGGGACTCCGATTGAAGTGATATTTATACTGCGTTGAACAAGCGACTCTAATGGAGCGTCACTTAGTGAGTTGCATTCCAACACCTCATAAGACTTCTTGAGGGACCTAAACATACTGTGCCTACCGTTACGTCTATTGCAAGTGCGATCACTAGCAGAGAATTCATTTCGACACAGAAGCGAGGACACAGGTCTACTTTGAGCTCTCGAGGAGAAGCAACATGACAATTTGAAGAAGAGTTCGGCAACCGAGCGTGCCAGGCTTCAGAAAAAGATCTAGAATTGTAGGTAGATTTCTTCCACTTCTCAATCATCTGTCAAAAATTTAAACACCGGAATTTTGATACGATAGCAGATATACAGGACGAGACAAATCGTAAATGCTCGTCAAGGTCTGCGCCTAGGACTCCGTCGCCTCCAAGCCAAATAACACTTTATACCCTCGCTTTTTGCCCAACCAATAGATTAACGCTCTCCCTAACATTTTCTGTTCCCCAAATGCTGTCCTTTCCACCTTTCCGCCACTCGTCTCCACTCGCATCTTCACCACCGCCTCTCGTAGCCTCACCAGCGATGATCTCTAGGTCTCTCTTCTGAGAACTAAGCCACTTGGCAATGAATTCTGTAGGATTCTTCGACAACGCGTCGAAGAAAGTGTGTTTTGACTTGGAGTTGGAGATCTTCTGCACAAGAACCGCACCATGCTCATTGAGACGTCCAATTTCGAGGAGATTTTGGGTATACGACTCGTTGCTTAAATAGGATGCGAGAGCAGCGCGAAGTGGATCGTCGACCTGAACCTGAACATCGAATACACTTGGTTGAGGATTTTCGTGGAATTCCTTATCAACTCGAATGGTATACTGGAGTTTGACCGCTGGAAGAGGGTTCATGTGAGTCACTATGTGGTCTCCAAGGTATGGTATGTACCCTTGATCTCGGCCAATAACCTAGAATTATTAGTAGTTGCAACTATGAAAATTATCAAGTGCACTACTCACTGCTCGCAAACGATCGTCACACGTGAACGATCTCTTCTCGTCGTCTTCTTGCAATTCCATTGCCTTGACGTATTCCCATACACCCATTACGGCTTCTGCGCGCGTGGCTTCTGTCGTATCCAGCACTTCGGCAAGAGCAGGGCTTAGCGCAAACCGTTCTGGAGTCTCGTCCCGTATGAGGTTGATTGTGACATTGATGTTTTCGTCACCGCCCCGTTTGAATTCTAATTGATCGAAATCCGCAGCATTTGGTAGATCTCGCGCATTCGGGGGAGTGGCTGGTTTCTTCCACTCAACACTCTGATCTGATCCGTCTTTTGCCTTGTTCCGATCGAAGTCCACGGTCATTGCCTTGAAGAAATTCGATAGTTTGTAAGATTTCGCTGGTACAGGCGTCTTCTTCTCCTTCGGCCTATCATCTTCGTCCATTGCATCGCCGTTTTCTGCGTCTTCTTCATCGTCACTGTCATCGCTGTCAAGTCCATCACTTTCCTCGTCCAGTAACCGGCCTTCAATCTTGACGCGATATGTAGAGTCCAAGTTCGTGTTGAAATCGAAGGCGCTGTCCATGTCGATACTGTCGGCCTGCCAGGGTTGCTCTTCTACAGTATTGCTAACCCATATCCTCAAAGTCCTATGGCGCTTCGAGTTCGTCAGCCTTCTCCTAACAGTTGGCATCACAGCGAACATACTCTAACATTGCGATTGACTGAATCCTGAAGATCCAGCCGCTTTCGCATCATGGTGGAGTCCAGCCGTCGTTCAATCTCCCTCAACTCTCTGTACCGCTGAACTCCATCGCCAATTATACAGTCCTCAACTCCTTCCGGGATGTTCTTGTCGGTGGGCTTCTGGCTTCTAAGTTTTGCGCGACTCGCCGCCTGTGCTTGAGCATGTTGCTGGGCCTGCATTTGTGAAGGTGTCAATGAATTCTGAGGATGCGCGCCGACCATAGGACCTGAAGTAGGAAAGGAGTCAGTATGGGCAAGATACAGTTTATTCAGTCAAAGCGTCCAAAAATCAAGACTTTGAGCAAGGCGCAACCCTCCCGAGGAGCCGCGCCTGCCACATACTGCCACTCGCTGGCACAAGTGGGTTGCGCTGCGTCTGCTGTGCTGGAGCTTGCTGCTCCACGGAGGGATCTTACCTATTCCTCGCCGCGAATTTGATTGCGGTGCTGCATGTGGAGACCGCTGAGGGTATCCACGATTGTATTGAGGTTGAGGCTGCATCTTGGCCAGGGCTCTTCTTTGGTGGACTGAGTTTATGTTGACTTGTTTCTGTAACACAAATTGGCTCTTGCTCCGTCGTGCGCCGTTCGAATAATAATAGTATTATCCGTCCGTCGCGTTGTATTCTCGGGCCTATGATAAGAACGCGAGAAGCTGTGCGGCGCGCAAGTAAATGGAAGAACGTTCGGCCATGGCGCTAGTATGCTTTCGGTTAGCCACCCTCCAACTATCACTTCTACTGGTGTGTACCCTTGTGTACTTAAGTACTTGCCCTGCTTATGAAGGTATAGATACGGGTCGACATGTATACGCTCTGCTGGTCCACGTACACATACATACCCGCGTGCTGTATGACCCGAACTGACGGTGTGCTTCTCCACCCATGTCACGTATTACAGGTCAGCCAACAGCATCAAAATGCACGACAGCTATTCACGGTTGTCCCATTGTCTCCTATATCAGAAACACCTGACCTAAACATAACAGTTCGCTGTCCATCTTCAGTACCCAAACCCAAATGCCCAGAACTCCATGCTCATGATCAGCAGTAATGCCCGTAATCCCAAAGTGCTTAGAACAGCATGACCAAAGAAATACGATGTCTACCTGGCTTGGGATCCTAAAAGTGCTGGCTTTTGGGTTGGTTCGACCGGTTGGGCTGGCATATTCTTGATTTGCTTAATCAGGAACTCCCTCTCGTCAATGAACTGCTCGTCCTCCGTTCTGTCTTCCAGAAATTGCTTCAAGAATGAGAGTAGTCTTTCTCGATTGATCAACAATATCTTTTGGACGGCGATTGACTTATGCGGGTTCGCAACGAACACCTTGAAGACGTGGAAGCCTTCGTACTGGACCATCTTCCTCTCATCTCTTAGAAGATTCATGCAGATCTTTAGGTGCTCCCCTCTATCGACGTAAGCCGTCATCACAGCGTAGTTTGCCCTGTCGAGTAGGATTTCTCCTAGCAATTTGATGGACTGACGCTTGGTAACATAACTCTCGGACTTCACGAGTATGTTGTTGTATTTATCGAAGAACAGGTCGAAATTGGTGGAAAGATATTGCGCCACAAGTTGCTTGTGCTTCGTCAAAAGTTCCTATCTCTTGATTAGATTCTGGTTCATTTGCAGAGAAAGGACTAATCACTCTGAAAGTTGTAAACGCGTCCGCGCCAACCTCGAACGAACCCTGGTCGATCCAATTGAAGAACTTCCAGAAGACACCCTTTCCGCTCTGTCTCGAATCCAATTGAATTCCCGTTAGACCTTTCGAGTTTCCATTTTCTGTTGGATCGTCGTACAATATGATTGCGGCAGCCTGTTCGCTTTTCAAAACTTCTCGCAACACAGTTCCTGCTGGCGTGGCACTCTCCTTCTGATCGTAACCATTGCAGAGCTCAACGAACACCTCCGGTCGATTGTTGATGACCCAACTCAATGCTATAGGTTCGGATTTGGGGGACGCTGTTGAAGGGCGAAATCGCAGAACGTAGGAGAAGATGACTTGTGCATCTTTTCTCGCTTCGAATGGGAGTCGTTGGAGATTGACGGCAAGGAGGTAGAGGAGGTCCTCTGTAATCATGCCCGTCACCAGCGAGTATACCTGTTCTGGGCTTGCTTCGACTTCTATAGAAAACCATTAGATCAAGACTCTCAACGGACCCTATGGTGCATGACCTACCTTGAGTGCCTTGCAAGACAAACTTCATCTGTCCCAGCGTTTTGGCCAGCTCCTCGGCCTGTTTGCGTGTCAGCGCCTATTCCCCCACCTCCTACCGATAACAATTACCCACCTTCGCTGCACCTGCAGGACCATCTAGTTTTGAGATTTGTTCCTTTGCCTGCTTTGGCAGATCCACAGTATTCGTTCGTGGTCGACGTCCGAAAAGAAAAGACATGTTGTCGTCGACGTGCTCAATGCCGTTCCTCGTGCCCGTGGGTCTATTTACGGTCGGGAAACGGTAGCTTGTGGCATTCGACACTGCGCGGCCGACAGCAGAACGAAGCTTGCGAAGGCGGCAAAAGTTGGATCACAAAAGAGCATCATATATGAGCTCGGACCTCGAATGCTGGGAGTAGTAGTGGCAACAGAAAATGGTGTTGACTTGTATAGTTCCTTCCTTGGGATGTTATGTTTTGTGTAATCGAAAGCTGCCCAACTGCGGTCCCGCTGGCAACAGCCGTCCTGGGTTCCAGCTCCCCACCAATTAGGGGTCCAAGGTTCATCCATTTCTGCCCAGAATGCATAATCGTGGGCACTCGGACGATGCATTACCTAGGCAAGCGGTTGAAAGTCAACATTGGAGGAAAGATACACCGGTCATGAAGCAAATCGATTTTCATTTTCAAGATGATGTCAGTACAGTAATCTCCTTCTGTATTCTTGTGAAATTTAACTTCCCGTACAAGATGCATATCTACACGTGATAGGGGTCTATCAGTACCCGGGCTACGGCCGTCCAAATGACCCTCTGCAGCCACAACGGTCACCATCAGTGCTCCAGAAAAAAAAATATAAACACAAAATGTTGCCCCACAACGCCAACACACAAATCATGTCCACATTGGCATAATAAAATCCGAAACATTCTCGATCCGTAAACTGCTTGACAGTTCAAGTAAATTGGATCATGTCGAAAATGTCCTCTAAAATCGGCAAGGAAGCGCCAGCATCATCTGGTAGTTCAGAAGCTTCTGATATCCTCGACATGAGAGACGAAGAAGGATGGGAAGATGCAGAGCCTGATGAAGAAGAGGTCCAATTCATATCCTTGATGGACGATGAAGTGTTCACGGACATCACACAAATGCTCAATCACTGCAAAGAGAAACACAATCTCGATTTCCTGGGCATCAGATCAAGACTTGGCCTCGACTTTTATGGCAGTATCAAGCTGGTCAATTACATTCGGTCCCGAGTTCACAGTGGACAGGGCATTCCGTCGGATATTTCAAGAAAAGATTTTGATGATGACGGTTTTCTGAAACCGGTCCTAGAAGATGACGCACTCCTCTTTACTTTAGATGACCTTCCCGAGGTTATCGAGGTGCCCCAAGAAGCTGGTCCTACCGACAAGGGTAAAGGAGTGGAGAGGGATTCTGGAGCTCTCGTAGCACGCGTCTCCGAGTTGGAGGAAGAGTTGCGGAGAATTCACCTCCAGTTCGACAACTACCGTAGTACCGTCAATGAGACGTTGGACAAGAAATGGGAAGAGCCAGGCCCAAGTGGTTCAGGAGGCCCCAAAGAAGAGGAGAAGAGAGACGATGATAGCCATTACTTCAGCTCTTACTCTTACAATGGTAAGTCAAAATGCTTTATAGGTGCTGGTTTTTCTAATTGGTCGTAGACATTCACGAGACTATGCTTAAAGACACGGTCCGAACTGATGCTTACCGAGATTTTATCTATAACAACAAGGATTTATTCGCGGGTAAGACTGTCCTAGACGTGGGATGCGGCACCGGTATCCTCAGTATGTTCTGTGCCAAAGCCGGAGCTGCTCGCGTTATTGCGGTCGATAACTCTGCCATTATCGACAAAGCCAGAGAGAACATCTTCAATAACGGCTTTGCTGACAAAATCACCTGTCTTCGTGGCAAGATTGAAGAAGTCAAGCTGCCGGTCGAAAAGGTTGATATCATCGTCAGCGAGTGGATGGGCTATTGCTTGCTCTATGAGGCAATGCTTGACAGTGTTATATGGGCGCGAGACAAGTACCTCCAGCCTGACGGACTCATGGTGCCAAGTCACATGAACATGTGGGTTGCGCCTGTGGCAGATCCAGATTACATCTCTGATCATATCGTGTTCTGGAGAGATGTATACGGATTCGATATGAAGGCAATGCAAGCTGGAATCCACGAAGATGCCCAGGTACTGGATATGCCAGCTAGCACACTCGCAGCCGAGCCATTTCCGTTCTTGCAGCTTAGTCTCCATACGACAACAGTCAAGGATCTTGTCTTCAAGCGAAAATGGTCCGCACAACTCAAGAAAGACATTGACGCACTCGATGGTTTCATCATCTGGTTTGATTCATTCTTCCTACCGTCCAGAGACGACATTGTTCCTGAAAATGCCAAAGCCGAAGAGTGGGAATCGTCTGGCAAGAAAGGAAACGCTTTTACCACTGGGCCAGGTGGAAAGATCACGCACTGGAAGCAAGGCGTCATGCTCATTGATAGCACCAAGGAAAAGGCAGTAGCCCATAAGGCGGGCGAACAGCTTAGTGGCGAGCTTGAGTATGCTGTCCCTGAAGAAAATTCGAGAGCTTTGAATGTCACGGTGACTCATCAGTTTGAGACCGATCAGAAAGATCGTGTACAGACGTGGAAAATGAGATGAGGAAGCTGTTAAGCATATGACGTACCGCTAGCCACTGTTAGACACAAGTGTCGTGCATGAAAATTCAAAAGCCGAATCATTTACAAAAAGACCTATATTCCTGATGCTCGATTCAAAATGTTCTCTGTTCTTTATATGATCGGTGTCATTGCATCCAACGCATGACCCCTCATTTCTTAGGCTCAACCATTGCCTCTTCCGCCCTCCTCTTTCCTTCCTCATTCTGCTTCTTCACAAAGCTCTTCACATACTCAGGAACCTATCACAATCCCATATCAGTAAATAAACCCTACGACGTTGACACAACCCGTATGAGTCAAACCCAGCCAGAAACATACCTTCGCCACCAAATTATCGCTTCCCCCCTTCGGCTCCCCATACATCGTCCAAGTAGGCACAACCCCAGTCCAAACCCCCTTCCTCATCTCCTCATTCCTCATATCCCCCCTCTCATCATGCGGTTCCCCCGCTCTGATCTTCGCACTCGCACTCACGATCCTTACCTTCAAGATCTGCGTGGAAGTCATTTCCGTCTTATTCGGCGGCACACGAGTATTCTCCCAGCGGTTGGCAAGGACTGCATTGGTGATTTTCTCCATCGCCCAGAGCTTTTCGTCGGCGTCTGTGACGGGTGTGGCATAGCCGTGGAGGACGGCGGAACGGTAGTTATAACCTAGTTTCGTCAGTCAGTTGAGACATGGTTTGCTCCGCGGGGAATGGTTGCTATGAGAATTAGGCGTCAAGGCTAAAACCAGTCCATCCATATGCGTGGCCGCAACAGTCAACGGCAATCCTTCCTCCTCACCACTCCCGCCCTCTTTACTCAATCTCATGATCCGGCTCGAGATGTACCCGTGCAGGTATAAATCTAGGTCTTCATCTAGACCAGCATTTTGGTTTTCGAAGCTGGCCATGAATCCTATCATGGGGAGGACAGCGGGGAAGGGGTCCTCTGGGTCGGGGGTTGGGAAGGAGACATGGACTACGGGCGTGCTGTTCACGATTGAGTGGATTGTTTGGAAGTCATAGGTTCCTGAGATGGTATTAGTGGTGTTGGAGGCAAGGGAAGGGAGGGATACCGCGTGGTTTGTAGCGGTTTATGGTTGAGCGTGGGACTTTGATATATATTGCTTCTGCCATTTTGATATGCTGTCTCTCTTTAACCGTCTCTTCTGTCTGAGAATATATCCAGTCACATCTGTCTTTCTTTAAATGGTGCCTTCTTGATTCTCATGAGTCACGATGACCGTCTCACCCTAAAGTACCTGAGTACCTTGGGCATCCCATGTATGAGTTCCGACTCCGTGATATGTTCGGAGCTCAGGGTAGCTCTCAAACAGGCAAGTCCTGCCAGAGGTTGCATAAAGGCGCAAAACGACCAATTAGAAGGGTCCTGTTTTCAAGCACCTTCGGGTAGCTGCCGTGGCTTGCCGAAGCGAGAGACACACTTGACGACGAGTCTCACAGAGTCCCGCTCTTTATGGAGACTGATTGCTTTTACTCTTATATTGTATCATCTCGATGGTATATAGTTTAGATCTATGTATTAATCTACATCTGTTGTCGAGATCTGTGGTGAGAGAAATGTGGATTATATATATAAGAGTCGATGGAAAGCGTGGGGAAGCAGCAATTAGAATAGAAGTCAAATCTACTTAGACATCAAAGAGATCAGAAAGTAAATAATAACATAGACTAAGCGAGGAGTGAATTCTGCTAGAAGAAATCCACAGGTATATTCGTCAAACAGTCTCTTAATAATGGCCTCGCGTGCCTCGCTAAAGTTGTCGGAAATATGACGAAGTTAACCCCGAATCATACGTCACAGAACATCCAACCAACGACCTCATCACCTTACTCTCGTATCATACCTCAATGTCAAGAGTACTTATTTCTTCGACATTCCTCAGAAGTTCTGTAGCATTCAGACTTTCAATTCAAGGTCAAGTGTCTTTCACACCAATCTACCAACACTTCAAACTCCCAATTATACCAACAACTTCAAATAACCGTGCACCCAAACACTTCTCAACAACAACAGTCACGATGTCCACCCCAGAATCTCCAATCTTCCACCCAGGCAACACAGCAGTAATAACCGGCGGCGCCTCCGGAATTGGCCTTGCTCTCGCTACAAAATGTAAAGCCGACGGCATGAACGTCATAATCTGTGACAACAACACCTCTAACCTCAAAACCGCACAAGAAACCCTCGCCACCAAAGCGGGGAACGGAAAAGTCGAAGCCGTAGAAATAGACGTCTCAAACGCATCCGACTACTCCAAAGTCAAGACCCTCGTAGAAGAGAACTTCGACGGTATACCCCATCCCCAACCCACATATCTCATCCACACAACTAATCTCTCCCCAGGTAAAATCACCCTCCTAGCCCTCAACGCCGGCACCGCCATCTCCAGCCCCCCAAACCCCTGGACCGACGCCTCAGCCTTCCAAAAGACCCTCGCCGTAAACACCCTAGGAATCACCAACGGACTCTGCACGCTGCTATCCCTCGTAACATCACACAGCACCGCCTCGCATCCCACATCCGTCATCATCACCGCCTCCAAACAAGGAATCACCAATCCCCCCGGGAACCCAGCATATAACGCGTCCAAAGCGGCCGTGAAAAGCATCGCGGAGTCGCTGTCCTACTCGCTATCGCATTCCGCCCCGACGACGTCGGTGCATATGCTCGTGCCGGGCTGGACGTTCACGGGGATGACGGGGGCTGGGAAGAGAGAGAAGCCGGACGGGGCGTGGAGTGCGGAGCAGGTGGTGCAGTATCTAGCGCAGAAGATGGGCGAGGGGAGGTTTTATGTGGTTTGTCCGGATAATGATGTGGATGAGGAGATGGATCGGAAGAGGATGTTGTGGGATCGGTTGGATCTTGTGATGGGGCGACCGCCGTTGACGAGGTGGAGGGAGGATTACAGTAAGGAGGCTGAGGAGTGGATGGCGAAGACTATTCTGTGAGAGATGCGTGATATTGTAGCGTTTTAGGCACCGCTAAACAGTATGCGTCAGAGCCGAGAATTATATCAACCCAACCAATACAGCGATATCTTTCCCTAAACTTTTACTACACGCTAAAGTACTGAAATTCCAGGACAAATACTTTATCATCTTTCCAAGTGCTCCAGAAAAAAGAGTGGATGGTGATATTGCATATGAATCCCAGTCTCACCGCACGAATTTCAGTCGCACTATCTCTCGCTTATAGAATATACACAATTCACAAAATCAATAGATATCATTCCACCCACCAATAGCCTCTCTATCCTCACTAACCTACCTATATCAGGCATTATATGCGTCGTCTCCAAGCCTAGCACATTTACCTATCCCTCGCATCCCTCTCATCACTTCTCCACTCTCGCATCCCCTTTCCATCCTTCCTTAAATCTAGCTCTCATCCATTCCATCTAAAGTCTATCAGACCGCAGCCGTGAGGTTTGAAGAAAAGCTTCATGTTGTTTTGCTTTAAGCAGATACACTTTTGCTCAAAGGAGTCAGTCTCATGTAGGACAATCTGAATCTCCACTGGATACAATGTACAGTACAAAATAGACGACCCGAAATATCTCAGAAGCACGGCGGATAAGTCGATAACATGACAGTTTTACGTATGTATTATGGACTAGCGATTACTATCTATGTACAAAGTGTTGATCGAGAGTGCATTCTACAACACATTTGTGGCTCCCGTATATCGACTTATCCAGTCAACCAACTAATCACTCAACGAACCAAACGGCCATACAGCCAAACAACCTAATGGCTACCGAATGAGGTAAAATGCCGCTAGAAATGCACATGTTTTTCAATGCAATGCAATGCGATGCAATGATAGACTGTTCAGTGCCTACCCACCCATACGCCTTCCAGCGCACCCGAACGCCATCGCCAGAAAACAAAATATCAACCAGTCTATGCTCGCCCAGATGCTCAGCTCGCTCTAATGCTTCTTAATCATCAAGACAATAGTGCCAAGGATTCTGTATCCAAGCACGATGCCTAGTAAGATACCGACCCACTTCCCGTTGTTACCCGAATTGTAGCCGTACTGGTCGAGGACAGCTTGACCTGCGATTTTGCACTCTGACGCGAGTGGTGTGACGAACATGCATTCGCAGTTGGAGCCGCAGGTGTATGTTTCTTCTGCGAATTGGTTTACCATCATTCCTTTGAAGACGTATGACTCGGTCGTATTAGTGACGTTTAGAAATGAGGAGGGAGGGAGGGAGCTTACTTGGTAATCGATGTAACTGAAGACATAGCGGTAAAAGACATTCAGGATCTTGGGGGAGACCATGAAGCCATCGACACACATCCAAAGACCGTTGGCGAAAGCTGTCAAGGCGAGTGCAACGACGAAGATAGGGAAGAGTGATGAGACTAAGACGACTAGTGATTCTGCGGCGACGAGATCGAGGAAGAGCCACATGACCCATAGAAAGAAGCCATCGGCGGTAGGACGGAAGTTGGAGAGCCAGTAAGCAAGGACCGAAAAGAGCACAGCGAACGAGAAGAGGTAAGGTAAGCCGATGATGAAGTTAGAAACCATGAATGCAGTCGCTCCATAGAGGCCATTGTGACGTTCCTTGATGAAGTTGGAACGGTCTTCAAGATATGCAGGGACATAAGCAACAGCCATGAATGACATGAAAGCTCCACCAAAGAAGATGGCGTTGGTGATTGGCTGAATTGAACCTTGATCATAATCCAGTCGAAGCCATACCGTTCCCATCATGGCAGCTAGACCAAAGTACATCGCGGCACGGATTCCGTAAGCCACTACATCTCGATAAGACTTGATAAAAGATCGATGGACAAGTGTCGAAATTTCAATGAGGATGTGGCCTGCGGAGCTTTTGGTTTCGGGCAGGGGTTTGACCTCTTTTTCTGCTGCCTCAACTTGCATGGCGAGATCCTGGGCAAGAGGTGACGCAAGCCACCCTCTGTGAAGATCATCAAGGCGAGCCTCTGCTTCTTCGTGACGAATGGCGAAATCTGTGTTCATAAGGTCTAGGATGAATTCCGCTGGATTCATTTGGATTGGCATCGCAAGACCGAGAGAGCTAAGATGATTCGAAACACCTTGAATGGGACCGAAGTAGTGCGATTTGCCGCCAGAAAGTAGGAGTAGCTTATCAAATAGCTGGAAAGTTGTGGTTGATGGCTGATGTATACTTGAGATAACGATCAACTAGTCAATGAATTAATCGTTGTGTAACCGACCACGAAGTTGAAAGTCTTACATTGTTTCTCTTTGCAGTTTCCTTCACGAACGACATGACCTCGAAACTTGCCGTCGAGTCAAGCCCACTTGTTGGCTCGTCTAGGAATAACAATTTCGGGGAAGTGATTAGTTGACTGATGATGCTCAGACGCCTCTTTTGTCCTCCACTGATACCTTTTCGAATGGGCGTCCCGACGATGTTGTCAGCTTGGTTTCGGAGCCCAAAGGATTCGATCAGTGAATTGATCCTCCGGATGCGTTCTGTCTTGTTGAGGTTACTATAGACGTGTTAGATTGTGAATGGAATACTACGAGAGAGAGTGCCTGACTTCTTGTGAGAGAGACGTGCTGCAAAATGCATAGTCTCTTTGACAGTCAGTGACCCAATCAAAGCGTCTTCTTGCTCTACGTAAGATGTCATCGCACGAAATGATGCTGTCGAAGCATCTTGGCCATTGATCAAAGATGTGCCCTCGACATTTGATTTGGCTGATGCGTCTCTCCGGGCTAACACATTAAGCACTATCGATCACCAGACACATTAGTACATGGCACTCAGGATGATACCTTCAAGTTTTCACGAGGACTCACGCGTCGTCTTCCCACATCCACTTGGTCCCATCAAAGCAACCATTTCACCTACGCTGAGTTAGTATCACTGCAAGGTGGGGAGCTAAGAAGTGATAACGTGCCTGCTTTGACGACTCCATCGATATTGTCGAGAATGACTCTAGGGTCTCCAGTCTTATTGTCCTTTACAGTGACGGTAATGCCCTGCCACATAAAATTCCGAACGTCACTATTCGACAAGTGGGAATCGGCGGCGGAGCTTTCAACATCGGTAGAATGATCAGAATGGCTTTGTCTGTTGTCGGCCTCGTTCTCCTTCACCGAAACGGATGTTATTGATGGCGGCATTGTGACTCGAAGTGAGCCCTTGGTCTCAGATCAGACACTAGATGAAGCAGGCGCAAGCTACGCCGACGAAGAGTTGAAAATGAAGAGTTGAAAATGAAGAGTTGAAAACGAAGAGTTGATGTCTGATGGTGCAGGATGGTTCTTTGTGAGAGGCGTGGAGGAGGTCAACGAGGTACCGGACGTATGTACGAATCAGAACGTGGGTGCTCGGTCGTGAGTGAAAAGTGAAAAGTGAAAAGTGATGCTCTGATAGTAACTCGGTACAACGCGACAATTAGGCTCAATTGGCTGTGCCCCTGTGTTGCGATTGATGGGAGGACTGGCCAAGGGAAAATTACCAGCACGGCGGGCTCTGTTGATATACGAAGTATTTAAGATGGTTGGTGGCAGAGGGGAGAAGGCGACGACATTGGAAAGATCAAAATGCATCCATGAAGGTGCGGTGCAGGGGAAGGTGCACCTACACCTACACCTACACCTACACCGCCCAGTACAAGCACCTCGTCGGCGACCCACCTGCATACTTCTTTGCTCAGTTGTGTTTCGAAGTACTGTACTTCGTACTGTACCTCGGTAGAAGCTGATGTTACGAAGTAGGAAGGTGTGGAAGGTCGCCGGAATGGGATAAATTCTGGTAGCCATGGATCTTGAGGTCCCCTAGCGCACATTCCGAAGCATTTACCAATGAGTAATCCCATGGACAATTACTTCGAAGTACGGAGTATAGTAGTAATCAGATAATAGAGCAGGGGCTGAATAATGGATATGGCATGAAAACGCCCGTGCATCCGGGGCCAACCTTGCCCAGGTGAGGTGGTTAAGACCGTTGACGTGCAGCATGGCAGCGGCACACCGGGCACATCCATCCATGGATAGCTACACTCCGTACTTACGAAGTAAGTAAGTACGAGGTAAGTAAGGACGAGGTAAGTAAGGACGAAGTAAATACTCTGAAGTAAGTACCAAATACTTCGTACTTCCAAGTAAGTGCCAAGTACTTCGTACTTAAACGAAAAGCCTTCGACCATTTTGTATGGCCTTCACGGCTGCCCACTGCCCAGGTGGTGGCGCCTCTGCACGATCATACGCTGAAGAATCTTCAAAAGTGTTGGCCTTGACTTGCCAAGTATTATACATATCGTGTGTACCCTCCTGTTGGCTCTAGACCTGCCTACGCAGCAGGTACAGAGTACCTACAGAGTACTTGACGGGAGCAAACCAACAAATCCTGGGGACGAGCCTCCGACGCAAATGAGATCCTGAGATCCTGAGATGGCTGCATCGATTGGGTGAGAGTCTCGCACGCCTGGTCGACGAGGTCGGCGATATCCCACATCTTCCTGCCCGACCAATCAGCCGCGACACAACCACGCCCCGGGATTGTGGAGGTGGGTTTCTCTTCTCAAAGCAGATCATTCTACGTATGCAGGTGTTGGCCATCTGATGGTAATTTGGAAATGGAGTGCCATAATCTATGGCCAACAAGAGGATATACTTGAAGTAACTGCCAGTCGATGTGAAGCTGTCGTGCAAGTAACCGCGTCTCACAACAACGACAGACGTTGGGTTGGCAACGTTTGAGCGACCGCCAAAGTGGTCGCCGAGCGAGCTAGCCGAATGAGCAGTAGCGGCAGCGGTAGCATGTGATAAGCCCACCCTCACCCTTCCTAGAAGTACTTCCATTCCTCGTCTATTTTACTCATTTCTGGAACTCTTCCACCATTCATTCTATTACAGAATTACTAATCTGTTCAACATAGTAATCGGCGACAGGATCTCAGCCAGCCCAAGATCTGACGGACGCCTCCAATCGCGATCTACCAACGTGGCTATTATGATGAGAAAGCTTAGCATAATCAATCCTACACGCGCCTCAATTGCATGCAACCACCACCACCCGTCCGCCAACTCAATAATCGGCGATCTGGAGTCATGGACCTCTCCCTTCATCTGGAAGATACTCATGTTTTGATTACTGGCGGCACTGGCTTCATAGGAGCTTCCACCGTCTCTGCACTGCTGTCAGCCGGAGCAAAAGTATCATCCTTGGATCTTCGTTCCCCGGCTCCTAGCGACAATCCCAACTTCCAGTCTTTTGCTTGTGATATCTCATCTGAAGAAGCATTAGCAGCTGCCTTCAGCGACGCCGTGAAAGCGTTCGGTCCAGTTGCAACTTGTATTGCACTTGCTTCGCTAGATCTTTCCGTACTCGACCATCACGAGACCTTGGCAGATATGTCTGTTGAGCAATGGCGTCGAACGCATCGGGTCAACGTCGAAGGCACCTTTCTGACAGCGAAAACGTGGCTTCGTGGTCTAAGAGACGTGTCGGGAACGCCGGAAGCCAGGGCGTTGCAAAAGAACGTGGGTTTAATAATCATTGGTAGTGAGAGTGGTCGGTTCGGGGAGAGAGGAAATGCAGACTATGCTGCGGGCAAAAGTGCTGTTCAAGAAGGACTTCTGAAGAGTCTCTTGGCAGATGTGACCAGGATCTGGCCTGGAGCAAGGTGAGTGTGTTCTCTACGATTTGAATCCGACCCGAGCCTCTGTTCAGCGAGGTTGATGTGAAGGCTAGAGTCAACGCCGTTGCCCCTGGGCCTGTTGACACGGCTCAATTCAAGAAAGAATGCGAGGCGAATCCGAATCAGTACTGGTTGGACGCTCAAGCTACGACTGGATTGAAGAGACCAGTTCCTCCAGAGGATGTGGCTAAGAGCATTTTGTTTCTTGTAAGTGGGAATTGGAGCGGCAGTATCACTGGGCAAGTTCTCAATGTAGACTCCGGCAAGCAAGGTAAGGTTCTGTGGACAAAGGAGGAGAGCAGCACTTGATCGATTCTTTGTTGGGAAAACTCGCGTCCTGAGCTTAGAGATGGAGCTGCGAATCCCCGGTGGTAGCCAATGCAAATCTTCTATTCGTCAATCCCGGGATTGTCATTCAAACAACCTCTCAGCTCCAGACCGCACCGCCCCAGTCCTCGGCGAGCTCAAGAGCATGAGCGCGAGCGATGTTTCAAGTTTCAGTTGCAATCCCGGCGAAGCGTGAATACTTTCACACAAGAACCTTGGAAAGCAATCTCATCTCCCAAGTCTCTGACTACCAAGCATTCAAACAAGAAACACCATTCATTCACTGCAACATCAAGCGACTACACCACCAGACAAAACAGGACTACTGTATTTCACAAGTATTGTTTACAACTTAGAAGATACGTGTGCTTATGTTTACGTCTAAGTATGTTTAGATATACATCCTGTCTAATATCCTCGTAGATTCTTCGCTAATGCTGGCAGAAAGTTGTCGTGAGGTCATTTGTTGGTATGGAGATATCGTATGTCGGCACCGAAAAATTCTCGCCAGTCATGCTATACTAAGAAGGCATGTGGTAGCCTTGTAGGTGTCAGTGATCCATTCGATCAGTTGACCGCTGAGACACTTACCTTGATTATCTTATTCTTCGACAGTAAATAGTATGACATCTCATCCAACCCAGCGATTTAGACGACTCTCCTTTTCCGCTCACTTTTTCTACCTCAACTCCATCAATAAACGCATACACACACGCATTACCGACTTGCAAAGCTACACTGATAAATTATAGACCGTCACAGATCGACAACTTTGCTCTCGTTGCCTTTTCCTCTTCATCCCGACTCTTACGTTCTCGTTCCCGTTCCGCCTTGATCTCTTCATTTCCTCGTGATGATCTCGCTTTCCCAATCGACCTCGACAACCTCTGCTCACTTCCTCTTGGCATTGGCGACCCAGGAGTCGACGTCGACAACTTCTCCTCACTATCCTTTGGCCGTGGCGATCTCGCTCTCCCCACCGACCTGGACAACCTCTGCTCGCTTCCTCTCGGCGTTGGCGGTTGAACCTTCGATCTCGACAACTTCTTCCACAACCCTCTAATATCCTCACTCAACTTAATATTCGCTCGCTTTAGCTCGTCATACTCGGCCCTCAAAACACGCCGCTCTTCATCAAGCTTTTTAACGGTCGCCACCATCGCTTTCCGGTCGCGACGCTCTTTAGAAGCGGTCACGCGGGCCATCTCGAGCGCGGTAGTGAGGTCCTCGTTCTGACACTCGGCGCGCTTGAGGGAGGCTTCGATGATGGCGATATTCTCCAGCGCTTTCTGAGGCAGCGAAAGGGGAGGTGGCGGGAAGGGTTGCGAGGAAGTGAAGAGGTCTTCATCCCAGCTGAATTCGGAGTCGGAACCGTCTGCGGTAAGGTCCATGTCATTGAGGGGGATCTCGGTGAATGGTCCTGGTGCTTCGCTGAGAGATGGCTCCTCTGTTGTGTTGAGAGATAGACGTTGCAGGGAGTCGATGATGGCGTCGAGGGAGATTGTTTCGACGTTTCTCCCCGGTGTGGGGTGGTCCTCTGCTTGTTGGACGGCTAGAGTAGGCGTATGCGATCTGCTTGCCCAATCTATCGTTGATGTCATTGTGTTTTGAGAAGCGGAAATTCTAAGTGGAATTTATATAAGGTCTTGATGCGAATCAGAATCAATCATTGATTAAGGTAGGGAAGAAGGGGGAAAGAAGGAAGGGAAGAAAGGAAGAGGGGGATCTTGGTATAAGTGTCTCCTCCGTAAAGAGGGGAAGTCTGGTTGTCATCCGAACTAGATCCTGAGTGCGGAGGACACTCTATGCTAAATCATGGTCAGTCATCTACCAGCAACACTCAGCGCCCGAGCAGGTTATCCCTCATCTGGACGGCAATCGTGATCTGAACGCTCCAGTCCAACACCTCCCAGCGAAAGCTCTCCGCTCGCTCCCCGTCGCTTCCAGGACAATCACGCAATCTCATGTATTCAATCCATCAAACACATCGCACACATTTCACATTTCTCACCACCATCTCCCGCATGCATGTAGCACAGCAGCATCGATCAATCCCGCTCACGTCCTGCCTGTCACGTCCTGCCTGTCACGTCCTGCCTACCCTTGCCAGCCCTAAAGTACGGTCTATAAGGCCTAGATTCAAGGGTGGATACCTGCCTGCTCAAAAGCCGGTACGCTAAGCTTACTGACTGCCGATGATTTCGTCATTGCCCCATCGACCACGGGTCCACGTTCTATGCTCGGCAACGTCTCGGTACGGTACGGTACGGGTAGGTTTGCGTGGTGGGCGGCGGGGGTTTCATCGTGGGAGGTTGACATGCGACTGTTGGTGGGCAGGTAGGGGTATCTCGGTATTGTGTACATTTAAATTGGTTGGGATGCGATTTTGGAGGCGTGTGAAGTGCAAGCAAGGGCTGGGAGGGGTTTGAAGAGATGGTCGGAATAGGTAGGTCAAGGATGTTGGTCATTCGAGATGTTCCGAACGTTCGAATCGAATCATTGGTCTTGAATTCCGATATCCTGTAGGACTTTTGATTGTGCACGAGGCCGCGTGAGAGGCGTGGAATTGGGACTCCAAGGACTACAATCTATACCGTACCTAGCTAGATAGCTAGATATTCTAGGAGGTGTTTAATGTATATATATATATATATATACGTACGGGCTACTCATCTGACGCAGGCGGCGGGGAGTTGAGTTGTTAATACGACGAGCATAACCTGAGGGAAGGCCATCAGGAAGCCAGGATCTGCCTCTGAACTCCCTCGTGTGGGAACTCGCGGTAGGGAATAGTGAGTTCGTAAGCATCACAGTACAGTACAATGGCAACCTCGATTCAAATTGCACGAATATAGTCGGTATTCGGGTGGTGCTTAACACCCTCGCCTATTTCGGAAGACTATGTAAGATATCGACGCTCCAACTCCAATCCGCTGTACCCATAATGCTTGTTTGCTTGTTTGCCCATCTGAACACCGTCCCACCCATAATTCATTTCTGTACAGTAAATATCCAATTCATCCCACATATACAATTGACACGATTTTCGACACCATATCACCACTCTCCACACGCTACACAAGATCCAAAGCACATCTAATACGTCTCCGCCAGGCCCGAAAACCCCGGCTCCGTCGGCTCACAATTATACGACCGCTCATACGCCTTCGCCGGCAGGATGCCCGCCGCGAGTCCCAACTGATAACTCCACTGCGTCGCGCTCTCCGTCTTCCACGTCCAGTAAAACCAGCCCCAGCCCTGCTCAAAGCTCATCATCTGCGCCTCCGCGAACATCTGCAAGAACTGCTTGTACGCATCGTCGTACGAGCCGCTCGGCGCGTTGGCGCTGGTGCAGCTGCAGTCGGCGTTCTTGGTGGGACAGCCCGGGGCGAGGACTGCGATGGACGGGTCGCCGACGTCGTAGTTGCCTTCCCAGCGCGTGCCTTCGCCGACGTTGTTGAGGTTGGGTGCGCAGTCGGTGTCTGCTTGGGACCACTCGGCGAAGATCGTCGGCCCGAAGCCGGTTGCGACGTTCATGCTTTGGGTCGCTTGTTCCGACCAGCCCGTACAGGCGTAGCCGACTTTGGCCGTGTGGTTATAGCTGATTTGTCCCGAGTTGAAGATGACATATTGATGCACGTCGAGGACGAGACCATCCATGCCGGTAAGTTGTCCTTGCCAGTTATCCAGTCCCATGAATCCATCGCCAAAGACGATGTTGGCGGTGATGCCATTTTTGCGAACCAGAGTATAGACCTCGCTTGTCCAAGCCAGGACATCTTCAGTCTTCAAAGCCGTCATTTTTGGCTCGTTTGCCAGCCCGTAGAAGGTGACGATATTCTTGTAACGGTCTTGCGCAAAGAATTTCGAGAGCCGGTCATGCATCTCAATAGACCTCTGGGCATTCCTAGCCCCGTCTGTTCCATTCAGCCATCCTATCGCCCCTAAACGACCACTGTGATTCCATCCATTTTGACTTCCTGGTAATCCATGAGGATCAAGATTGATTCGAAGTCCATGTTTGCGCGCCCATTCTATTCCTCTGAGCAGGTATCTCCACGACACTCGATATACGTATGGATCGCCATCGTAGGTGATGAGGGCCCAATATGAGAATGGGATTCTCACATGATCTAGTCCCGCATTCTTGATGTCTATGAATGTCTGCTCACTGACAAAAGTCGCATAGTGAGTTTCCAGCTTGGCTTTGGCCTGAGATCCAAGAGAACTGGTTAAAGTCCATTCATCCACAATTCCACCACCACTGAATAACGAAGGCGTAATGAATGGTTCCAGGGACAGCCAGCCACCGATATTTACTCCTCGTGCAGGGCGGGTTGCGTATGAACCCCATGCAGTTGATATCGGGGGTACATGATCATTTGCGCGTTGAGAATCGTCCCATTCTGAAAACAAGCCCATGACAGGGAGGTCTCCCACTGTTTCATCCGTGTATGTAACGTTGAAGTCTTTGGTATCGTACCATGAGAACGGGTCAAGGTCTGTGCCTTTCGCTGATGCTGGAATACTCGACTCGTCCGCTCCGTCAAGGTTAGAATTTGAAGGTGCTCCGGCATCACTTGTCGCTGCTGCAGTAGTTGAGCTTTTGTCTTTGCTCTTGTTGCTTACAACAACAGCAACGGGTATTATGATAACTAGAAGTAATGCAAATATGCCAATAAATATCCCTTCTGCTGTTAGCACAATGTCTGCCTCATCAAACTTAAGGATCAACCTCACATAATCGTTTCTTACTTCCTCCATCGTCTGACCCATCTTCTGACTTATACCCCCCTCTTAACCCCCTTAACCTCTGACTTTTGCCTTCTTCTAGCAGCGCGCCGCTCACTACCCTCCGCTTCTTCCTTTTATGCTGCCTCCTACTCCTTTCCACTACTATTTTCTCATCTACAACTTCGTGGTGCCGCTTCCTCCGTGGCTTTTTCGGTGTGAGCTCTTGTGCCCTCGCTCTTTCTCTTTCATGCTGATTTAGCAGGTTGAGCTGTGCTAGCGAATTCGCGGACAACGTCTGAGACCCTCTCTCAGATGGTGGTTCTTCATGCCTGGATCTTCTCGGCGTATCACTATTCCTCCGCCGCCTCTCACGATGTCCTGTGCGATCTCGTTCTCTTTCTCGGTCTCGATGTTTACGTCGGGGAGACTCCTGAGGAGCCATTCTGTTGTGGTCGCAATGCGCTAGTGAGGGAGCGAACTACGCAGGTTCATGACAATTGGACGGTAGGAGGATTATGTTCAATTTAGACAATGAAGAGAAAAGGGATATCAAAAAAATCTCATTAACTATTAGGACTGAATATTCGCGCGTCGTGTCACTTGGCCATCATTGGCACTGGATTCTGTTGACAGGCCAACTATCGCAAGCGCTACCTGCACCTGACGTGCGATAAGAGCCAAGTCAATTGGACGGCGAACGGCTATCATCGGGATATGAATGAACATCGGTTGTGTTAAGTCCAGCAACGACCTACAAGTTACACATGTTGAACATGCTTTCTCTCAAATGTTTGGAAGTACATCAATTTGTATATGATGAGGGTAGCACGTGGAATACGTTTTTGTCCGAGAACGAGCTTCAACACCGCATCTAGAGTCGTATACAACCATAGAAATGCACAAGATCACCGTTCTTACTCTACTCATCCTCCCAAAGCCCGACTAAACATTCCCACCGACTTTTCCACAACCTCTCTGCTGGCTCATAGGCCTCAGACCGCTCTCCAGAATGACGAGTTGTCTTCCGAAGTTCGCAATGGCTCGACACAGCAGATGAACCTCTTCCAATCTATCAACGATGCAATGTCTATTGCTCTTGCCTCGGATGATTCGGTGCTTCTATTTGGCGAAGACGTCGCGTTTGGCGGCGTTTTCCGATGCAGTATGAATCTCGCAGAGAAGTATGGAGCAGATAGAGTCTTCAATACGCCTCTGAGTGAGCAAGGAATCGTTGGGTTCGCGATTGGTGCAGCAGCGGAAGGGGCAAAGGCTGTGGCAGAAATTCAGTTTGCTGATTACGTATACCCGGCCTTCGATCAATTGGTGAACGAAGCAGCGAAATTCAGATATAAGGATGGTAAAGCTGGAAGAGATGTTGGTGGATTGACAGTCAGGATGCCTTGTGGTGGGGTTGGCCATGGAGCATTGTGAGATTGGAAGCCGTATATCTCAATAGTTCCTGCTAACCAATCGATATAGATATCACTCGCAATCTCCAGAAAGTTTATTTACCCACATACCGGGGTTAAGAGTCATCATGCCTAGATCTCCCATACAGGCCAAAGGTCTACTTCTTTCAGCAATTGCCAGTAAGGATCCATGCGTCTTTATGGAACCAAAGGCTTTATATCGCGCAGCCGTCGAACAAGTCCCTACAGCTGCATATACATTGCCATTATCGAAAGCCGAGGTGTTGAAAGAAGGCTCGGATCTTACTATCGTATCATACGGTCACCCGCTGTACACATGCAGTTCTGCAATTGAAAAAGCCGAGAAGGACTTTGGAGTCAGCATCGAGTTGATCGACCTCCGCACGGTCTATCCTTGGGACAAAGAATGCGTGTTGGAAAGTGTACGAAAGACTGGCAGATGTCTGGTCGTTCATGAGAGCATGGTCAATGCTGGAATTGGTGCGGAAGTCGCAGCAAGTATTCAAGAAGATAAAGAGACATTTCTCAGACTTGAAGCCCCCGTTGCAAGAGTCGCAGGATGGAGTGTGCATATGGGTCTCTTGTACGAGAGATTCAATATTCCTGACGTAGCAAGTAAGTCAATCTTGAATCTCTAAAACTATGGTCTCTAAAGGTTTATAGGAGTGTATGATACTATAAAACATACAATAGAGTATTAACCTGTGGGTGCACCGCATTGGCGTTCTGGGTCTAGAGCTCAAATGATTTGGATGGGTACAATGACAATCACGAAGACATGGCTTTCCCTTACGGTTCAATTAGAAGCCGGCTACTTCATTAGAGGCAAGAGAGAGAAAAAGAACTCTATCAAAGATATCCAACCTCGGAGATGAATGAAATCTGTAAATCGAATAACAGCCTCAGACTACACATTAGTCGTGACGAGATTCACTATAACATCGGAGCAGTAGAAAATTTAACAAAATGCAAATTCATCAGCCTTATAGAAAAGAACTCGTAATTTAGTGTTCCTTCTAGAAGTCTTCCATTTCTATCAAGTAGTGTTCTTAAGGTCTAGCTCAAGCTCTAATTAGTCGCTTTATATAGAGGGGCAGTTCGTGAACGCCACGCGAAAGTGCCCCACATCGAGGGGTTCCAGGTCAAAAGGTCGAGCCGCAGCGTCAACCTCGACTCGTCTCACATTTGGCATCGCAACGGCCAGCAACACAGGGCATAGACAGTTCAAAGGCTATCTCTAAAAGGCTACACTCAGAACTTTTCTCAGGCATGTCTGAGCTAGCTACGGTTTCTTCCTTCGTAGAAGGAGCCCCCCCTGGAGAGGTATGTCGCACTGATACCTGAATTGGCTATCGCTGACCCCCTTCGAGCTTGCAGATGTCATAGCTGGTACGAATACCTCCACGCGACCAACGAGACCATTACTGACGCCACGTTATTAGACATCAAAGCTCTTACGATCGACACGCCCAATATCATTTCGCAGCTGGGACCTGCATTCGAGAAATACAACGAGGAGCAATTCGCGACAGTCAAGCTTCCAGGGAGCAGTCAGCATGTTTGTACATTGACTTGAAATGTCATGGGTAGCGCATTGACCGACGATCATAGGTCATAGTCAGCTCGCACAACTCTCTTGGGGATGGGAGATACTACGATGTGGAGAGTTCATCTAGTTTCGCATTTGATCACAGCACCCAGGTTAGGCTATCTCGGAGGCGGATCTGCTGGGTCGCATACTGACAGAAGTAGAAAGCAAGCGCTTCGCAAAGCTATGTACTAGAGAGTACTCAGACAGACCTAGTGTACGCTCAATGAAGAATAGCTGTCTGCAATAGCTTACACATTCTACAGGAAATCGCTGCTAAAGAGCCTCGGCACCCATTGCAAGGAACATTATCCGAACGCTTCGTACGGCGTCTATCCTATCGAGAATGATTCCAAAATTGCAATCTTATTAGTTGCCAACAAGTACAGCCCGAATAACTTCTGGTGAGTTTGCTACCACCTTGAACATAGCCAAAGGCTTACAGGAGATAGGAATGGAAGATGGCGGTCGTTCTACACCTTCTCTCCTTCTTCATCGCAGCTTGAGGGCAGCATGAAAGTCGACGTCCATTACTACGAAGACGGAAATGTACGTCTCCTAACCACCAAACCGGTTTCCTCATCCATATCGTTAGCATCTGCGACTACAATCATGAAAGAGATCACTATGGCAGAGAAGAAGTACCAAGAAGAAATAAACAAGGGGTTTAACAATCTAAGTGAAGGAGCGTTCAAGGGGCTTAGAAGGCAATTGCCAATCACGAGACAGAAGATTGAATGGGACAAAATCGCGGGGTACCGGCTTGGTCAAGATATAGGTGGAGGAAGCTCTAAAAGATAGCCCTGCTTGTTCAAACTACCTCTATTCAGATCTTACAACAGATATATCCCCATGGGGAATTTCTCAAGTTCATTATGGCTAGCTTCCTTCTGTTTCCGCTTCCTATCACGAGCAGACAACATTGCCGAGATAGGAATTAAATTCCGTTGATCCGTCAAGCCACGAATATTCTCCGGATGCCCACCTATGAATGAACACGATTGTGTAGCTACAAACAAACATGAAACTCTCACAGCTCGATCTTCGGCAGAACGAATACTAATCTTTTTCAGTCTATTATCAAGCGTTAGGAGAAGGAAATGGGCAGTCTTGGGTCAGTTTCCATAAGAGTACACCAGTGCAAGTAGTTCTACTGTGTACAAGACTGCAACTTTTCATTTCGTTATGCCGGTGCCGTTGCCAATGCCCCTCGTGGCAGAAATATATGTTACTTGTAGCCTCTCAGCCAATGGGAAAAAGCCATTTGCTGACCGACAAGTCATGATCCACCCGAAGCCGCGGACCCTGCAACTTGCGACGCTAGTACGAAGTTCGGTGGCCCGAGAAATGGACTATCTGGGGCCAACAATTATTCAGGACACAACCACCAACTTTTGACAAGCTGCTAACTTCCTGCGCCTGACCGTCTTAATTCGCCTCTGTCCTTTCCACCGATCCTTCACGCGACTACGAATACCAGAAAACGATACGATACCTTCACCTTTGCGATCTATCATTAAGAGACCAATACCGTCAACATGTCAGAGGGAAAGGTATTCACGTACGCGGAGGTCTCAGAACACTCGGGCAAGAAGGATTTGTTTATGGTTATCCACGACAAGATCTACGATACGACTAGTTTCGTCGACGAGCACCCGTAAGTCTCAACCTTTTGTGATTCTGTCTGGCAGCTTCCCCTATTGGAGTTTTCGACCGCTTCTCGAACCTTGAAATGGAGTGATGTGGTTAATGGGGCACAATGGCACATTATTTTCTGGCGCGGTGAAGCATTCGAGACGTCCCAAGTGGATATAGAAGGGCGGGGCAGAGTTGTCGCCTGCTAGGAACTATCCCTTATCGGCTTCGTTGAACTCGATAGCTCATCAATTGCTGCGTCTGTGAGAATAGATTGCTAATTGCCTGATAGAGGAGGAGAGGAGGTCTTGCTAGATGTTGGTGGACAAGATGCGACAGAGGCTTTCGAGGATGTCGGACACAGCGATGAGGCAAGGGAGATTCTCGATGGACTGTTGATTGGAGACTTGAAGCGTGTTGTAAGTAATCACCTAGCGCAATTGCCCCCACGATCGCTGCGATGAGCTAATTGAACTGTAGGAGGGAGACCCAAAACCCAAAGCTGTCGCCGCGCCATCTTCAAGTTCATCGTCCTCGACTGACGGTGGTATGGGTATTGGTCTCTATGCTGTCATCCTTCTCGGTGGTGCTGCTGCGTTCGGTGCGTACAAATATATGCAAAGCCAGGAGGGGGCAACTGCATAAGATGGACATATTTAAGGGGTTGTTATGATTGGGAGTTACGCCGGTGATTTGCTGTCTGGGAACTAGAGGCACAATTGTTGCATTTTCTCCATATTCAATTAATAGAGCTTTGTAAATCACATGCCCGTAACGATATACACAATGTATGAGCATTTCAAAATCATTTGAAGCGGATGGGAGTCCTGGCACTTGAATGTTATCAATGAGGCTTGTATGAACAGAAACCTCTTCCGCGAGCGAGATGAGCGGGTGTGGTTTAAGGCTAGTAGAACTCTCGCAGTCTTTGCCTGAGCAGCATGAAATGGTCTCCTAGCAGGCTCTTCCAAATTACCATCACTACTTAAGCTCAGTTCTTCTGAAATTGGTTCGTTAATGGGAATCTCCCCTTCCTGAACGCCATGCTTCTACTGTATATGCGCAACAATCCCCTCCACTACTAACTATACATCCCCATCTCATCATCCTCATCCTCTCCCTCCTCCTTCTCCATCTTCGGCACCTCCTTCTTAGCCAGCAATTTCTTCCTATCCAGCGGACAATTCCCCTTCATCATCAACCAAGGACCCACACATTCCAGATCAAACTTGTGCGACTTATGGCAAGGTAACACGACCACCAACGGATACGGATCATCCAAGAACTTCTCATTACAAATCGGACAAACATCCCCCTCCTTCAAACTCTTCTTCGGCACTCTCTCCAACTCATCCAGATAACTCTGCGGGACGCCCTCCACCTTATCTTCCTCATCGCCTTCTAGCTCACCCAGATCTTCCATTTCTTGAATCAGACTCTCGAGGAACTCGCGCTGTCGAGGGTCGTGGCTGTTGGCTTCGATCACGCGGTATTGATCCGCGACCATGTGGTGGAGGGCGTTGGTTTCTACGGGCATTGCCTGGGCGCGTGGGTTGGTGGTTCGGGTTGCTTCGAATTGCGCGAAGAAGGAGGACATGTCGGGACGGTTGTTGGCTTTTCGGGGGCTTTCGGTCTTCACGCCGTGCTCGACTGCGGATTGTTAGAGGGGTGGAGAGATGGAGGTGGGGGTTTGGGTTTGGGTACCGAAATATGGGCTTGCCATTGTTGAAGCTGGATAGTGCGTAGAGAGGTGCTGGCGCTTTGCGTTCGGCCCAGGAGAAAGGTGAAAGAAGAATCAAGTCCCGGCAGAGGTTGCGATTTATGGGTTGCGACTATGTAGGAGGCAGAAGGTCGACGCGTTTTCGAGCGCTCGCTTAGAGTAGTAGACCAGACAAAGTAAGGCTGAAGGCAAGGCTATGGCGGGGGAGCTTCATATGAACTCCATGTAAAGATTGTGAAACAATATTTAGTCGACATGATGACGCCAGAGTACACTCGCTTATGGAACCAGGCCGAGTAGATATAAAAGTAAGTTATTTATTCTTCCTATAGAAGCTCACGGTGTGTTAGAGCCCCTACAATTGTAGATCTTTATTCAAGTTCTTACACAGTATATCAACTAGACGTTGAGAGACACTAATCTTTGTCGAGTCGTATGTTGTCAAGCAATAATGAACGGCAGACATATGGTGTTCTGATATATATACAAGAAGACCTACGGAGTCTCCTGCTCACAACGAAGATATTTTACCCAAAGTCACTTAATGGTTATATGTGTCGGATGCGATGTAAAATATCGAAACGTTTCTTCATGATCTGTTGTACCGCATGCCATTTATAGAGCATGTGTTGCGAAGTCTGGAGGAAGCGTCGATCCTTTTCTCACGTTCAACTCTATGGTCCCTAGATTGACTACTGTTTGATGAGCGCTAATGGGCTTTCTTGTGGGGTTGTCAATGTGGAGCAGAGATAAGAAACATGCGTTTGATACCGAAATGCAAAAGAAACTAAGTTGGGCGTATTTGTATTTAAAAGGATATGGACAACGATTCTCTTCAACGGTCTTGGATTCTAAAACCGGCAGAACGTTCTTCCCTCCCGCGTGACTACGTCTCTACTTTCCCACACCTCTCTCGTCACTTCAAGATTTCCGTCCACGGAGTTTCACTCCAAAATCTGCTATGCTTTATATCTGTTGACCAGGCTTTGACTCGTTGAGATCGAAATTTCATCCTTTAGCGTTCGGAGATCTGATAGACTGCCGAAAGTGGGTAGTCATTCCATCGGAATTCCGTCCTCAGAATCCCCACGCCATCATCTAATATGCTTCAACATGGAATTGCGCTCTCGCATCTGAAGCTTGACGGCAGATCTGCTGTCAAGCTTCGCGGCTTTAGCTCGCGGCTTTAGCTAGCTTCATACATAATCGGGATCTCCTTGATAGGTTATTTGACACTGTGTTTGCTCTTCTTCCCCAATCAAGCGATCTACAATCAGACATTTCACCGATCCGTCCTAGCCGCGCTGCATCTGCATTTCTGCCTTTTGCTTAAGTTTGTCTACAATATCATGATCGCGGACTGAGATAGATCATACGATAGCTTGGTCTTTCAAAGCACGCGTCAGAAGCCAACCGACTCATTCGAAATGCTAGCATGGCTGGCAATGAATTGGTCCGGATCGAAACCAACATCCTACCCACTGGCAAACTTATATTGGTCTTTTCTGGTCTAGCTTTTGCTCTTTTGATTTCATTTATCGATCAGAACTCGATCGGAATAGCACTGCCAGCCATTGGGGAAGATCTCCACTCGGCAACGACAATTGCTTGGGCAGGTACTTCTGGTCTGATTGCAAACACCGTGTTTCAAGTTCTATATGGTCGACTATCAGACATATTAGGAAGAAAGATTGTTTTTCTGTCGGCGGTGGGACTGTTGGCTTTGGGAGATCTGTTGTGTGGTTTTGCGCAGACTGGGCCTCAGCTTTATGTCTTTCGAGGTATTTCGGGAGTTGGTAATGGAGGAATTACGGCTTTGACTATGATGATAGTCTCTGATGTAGTGACATTAGAAAATCGTGGAAAGTACGTACTACTATGTCCGTTTGAGCTCGGTTTAAATAACAGTTTTCAGATACCAAGGAATCCTTGGTTCTTGCGTGGGACTAGGTAATACAATTGGCCCGTTCTTAGCAGCTGCTTTCGTCCAAAGTTCAACATGGCGAGGGCTCTTTTGGTGCATATGCCCTTTAGCTGTCCTAGCGGGTGGTCTGGTAGCATTCATACTACCTCCAAGCGTTGTTCATGGAGACTTGAAAACAAAAGTCAAGTCCATAGACTACTATGGAACGATTTCGAGCACAGCCGCAATTCTTCTTCTCCTGATTCCCATCTCAGGGGGCGGCACCTATTTCGAATGGTCCAGCCCCATGGTTATATCCATGCTCACGCTTGGTAGCATTTGTATGGTCATGTTCATCGTCGTGGAATGGAAATTCGCCGTCATGCCTATGATGCCTCTTCACCTCTTCCAGAACATACCCGTCTGCGCGATCTTGGTACAGAACTTCCTCTTCGGTATCGTGTATTACTCGCACCTCTATTACCTTCCAATATACTACCAAAATGTCCGACAATGCTCACCCGTACTCTCGGCCGCACTCACCATCCCGATTGTCGCGGGGCAAGCCTCCTTCTCCATCTTGTCTGGACAATACATTTCTCGGTTAAAACGATATGGTGAAGTCATCTGGACTGGCTACGGACTATGGACTCTTGGGGCTGGTCTCGTCTTACTGTTTAGTCGGACCACGCCCCGTTGGCAAATGGTGATTATCCTCTTTATCGAAGGAGTAGGCGTTGGTAATGTCTTCCAACCTACACTTGTCGCTGCACAAGCACACTCCTCGAAACAAGATCGTGCTGTGGTCATTAGCACACGCAACTTTGTCCGAGCCCTCGGCGGATCTATTGGTCTTGCCCTTTCATCGGCAATATTTTCGAACGTATTGAAGAAGTCGCTGGCTTCGGTTACTATACCACTTCCTGACGGCTATGTTGCGGAGATCCTGGCGTCGATTCTAAAAGTTCCCGACCTCAACACGTTGAACAGTGTTCAAGAGAATGAAGTTCTGGATGCGTATATGGATGCAAATAAAGCTGTATTTTATACTTGGGTACCTTTGATGGCGACCTGTTTGTTATTGTGTGTGTTCATTAAAGATAAGGGGCTGCAAAGGAAAGAGGAAAAGGTTGTGGCCGTGGAGTCGATGGGGACGGAAATGGGGGCGAGCGGGGAGAGTGATTGCGAGGCTGGAATTGTTGTAGATTCTCGGACGGGGGAAAAGAGTATAGCTAAGTAGAATTGCTTGACTATCATTCTGGATATAAAAAGTCGAAGTTCTATCGCCCTTCCAGCTCGTAGTGTTTGCCCTCTGTCATTCATCCTACCCAGCTGCCTTTCTCTGCACGTGTGTTTTGCCAGAAAGAGTGATCGTCGTTGCGGGTAACTCGAGTTTGTTGCACTTCGACCCTTTCGTCCGAGACTTCGGAGAAGAAAGGCGCACTTAGTTCTGGATGGCAGCTTGTCCTCATGACACTGAATCGACCGAGCATCGGTCGAATGACGATGGCCAAACGAATTCAGTCGTACGGTCGGAAAGCTAGTTCCGTTTAGTTCGTGTACTTCTCAACGTATCATTTACGCAAGCTTATCCAGTTTCGTATCGCAGGCCATCGTTTCTTGCAAGAGCTGTAAGACTGGTCAGGAGATGCTATCTATTTGTGTACGGATACACAATTGAAGAAACAAGACATTTAAGTGCTCCATCATGCATCTGACAAGCTCAAGTGCAAGCTAGTCTTAATGACAGAGCTCTTTTTGCGTCTGACATAGAACATGAGAGTATTGTATGTGGAGAAGAGTGGACTTGCGGAAGAAGTTAGTCGTCATACAGCAAACATTGGTCTGCATAAATGCTACTAATATTGCTCATACTAGATTATTCTTCTTTATAGTATAAGATGAACTATCGTAAGTTCTAGCGCATGACAATCTAAAATATGACGATTGAACTTTGACAACAGGCACTTAAGTACTTAAGTATATTCTTCTTGTAATTGTCGCGTACAGTACAAAACATATCTCGCTTACTGGCATCAGATTCGAGATCCACCATCGGCCCGATCGGAGCCGGATGAGCTGGATCTAGACAGCTTACCTAATCTCGAATCAAGCGATGGTGCCAAAAAGTTATTGAAGCTCCGTTGCATGAGCAAGACCAGCAACATTGAGCCATTGAGCGGCGCCCGCAGACTCCTAACACTCCAAAGTGATGAGTGTCTCACGGCCGGCCAGATGTCTCCTCTCGGGCTCAGCGTTACCTCGAATACGGCCGCGCACTCGATGTCGAAATTTCCATACCTCTCTTAATCTCTTCGAGAAACGGAGACCGAGATATGCCAGTGTCAAAGCATCTGATATGGGTCTGATCGAAAAGCAGGAATCGATCCAACAACAAGCGCAAGAAAACTTCAAGCCATATACTGCGGAGGAGAAGAAAGCTTTAGCGGCGAAGTACACGCCAGAACAGATTGCGGCGATTGAGGCAGGAGAAGAGGCTATTGATCCAGTGGATATCAATGAAAGAGGTGTAATACGTACGGACTGGGGAAGTCTAGATTATCTCGATGATTTCAGTACAATGAGATCGGTGGTGGACAGGGACTACCACAACCAAGAAGGGCCCATTGATCCCAATACGCGCATGATGACCGAGAAAGAGATGACCGAGGCACAACACGAATGGGAGGGCAAAATCATAAAAGAAAGCCCCATCCCAAAGGACATAAAGTGGGAGGAGGACGATGAAAGGAAAAAGGACATTCGCCCGAACCAGGCCGACACATTCAGGGCCTTACATGAAGTACCTGCTCATATGGGCACAAATGGCCCAATACCACCCGCCAGCGTTCTAGCGCCTGGAGTCCCATTGGACTGGGAATCGCAGCTCGACGAATCCGAAACCATCAAGAAGAAGGCCGACGGAGAGGAGGAAGACACGCGCGATCCAGACGGCGTCTACGACCGCGTACGAAAGCACACCGGCATGACCCTCGACGACATCTTCGCGCTCAAACTCAAATCTCTAGTCACACATCGCGTCGTCAACCAGACTCGTCTCGGGAAGATCCAGAGTATCTACGTCCTCGCCATCTGCGGAAACGGTAATGGAAGACTGGGAATCGGACAGGCGAAGGGTCAGGAAGGAATCGATACCACGGCCAACGCCAAGATCCAAGCGATCAAGAATATGCGTCCTATACCCCGTTACGAAAACCGTACTATCTACGGCGACGTCGAGAGTAAAGTCTCCGCCGTCGAAGTCAAACTCATGGCTCGGCCCCCAGGTATATCCTCCATTTCCCCCATCCCATCCCATCTGCCCTTCACCTACTAACACGCAGATAGGATTCGGTCTCCGCTGCCAACACCTAATCTTCGAAATGGCCCGCGCAGCCGGAATCGAAGATCTCGCCGCCAAAGTCCCACGCTCGCGCAATAAGATGAATACCGTGAAAGCGACGTACGATGCCCTGATGAAGCAGCGGCTGCCGGATGACATCGCGAGGGGGAGAGGCAAGAAATTGGTGGATGTAAGAGGCGTGTATTATGGCTGCCCATCACCAAGATCTAACCGTGCGTAAAATTTGGGTGTGGGCATTTGTATGTATGTGTGTAGGTATGTATGAGTATACCGTGGTCGCATGGAAGGTGCATAGAATGGCGTCTCTTCCGAGGTGCGCGCTGTAGAACGAACACACTTCTTCTGTATTTTGTATGTATCGTGAAAATAAAATGGGTATCATCTAAAGTTCCAAACGCCCTCTCTCCCTGCTCCTTAAGCCCCTTCCTCAGGCCCCTCCCCCTCCCCCTTCCAAATCTCCTGCTGCAACACAATACTATAAACACTCGCCTTCAGCAACGTAAACACCAGACTCGTTTTCCGCTCTAACCCTCTAAGTCCATCGAGGATCTCGGCTGTGGGCGCGTCGGCTAGGATGTCGAGGTGGGTTGCTAACTGTTACCTCGTTAGCATCATATCTTTGGAAGAGGGAGCGGAGGGGAGCGGAGGGGGGGCGGGGGGTCGGGGATAGAGGGAAGGGGAGAAGGTATACTTTTTTCATATTCGAAGCCAGCTTTTCGTATTCATCAAGGATATCTTGTTCGAGGGGTGTAAGGTCTTCGTTCTGGTTTGATTCCGTGGTGGTGGGTGGTATATCTGTGGTGTCCATGTTTGTATGTGACGCTTGGGAGCTGGGGGTCGGGGATTGAGGATATGAGGAGTTGGAGAGGTGAGGAGCGCTGGTCAGACGATTGAGGCTAGGGTCGAAGTGGTGGGTGTATTGTATTGTGTTGTATAGTAGTCTATTGACTTGCGACGCGCTCCGAATGTCGTCGCGACGGGGTACTTTCCAAGGTTTGGGTAGGTGGGGTTACACGTGATGTAAAGTCGTATTTCAACCCAGAAGGGAAAGTCAGTGTGCCAGCAAGGTATCAAGCGAGAAGCCTCAACGTCGTTGTAAGGTAGCACACACGCACACAGAGTAACAAATGTCACCCTCTCGAAAGACTGATACAATGTGGTGAAAGCATCTTTTAGTATAGCATATTCGTAGTCTCATTATCTTAACTAAACAAAATTCCCAGATCACACCAACCCATTCACCAAGATTTTAAACACACTGTAGTTATATCAATACTGTACTTTACGTCGTTTCGCACCTGATTTCCAACAAGAATCGCACAGATACCACCCATCGCGCACCGCTAATAACACATATTCTCATCTACTGAAGCAATTCCAGCTCATCCATAATCTGCTGATCATCAATCATAACCCTCAGAACATCTTCCTGCGCAAAGTTTGTCCAATAGCCAGACTCGACGGCTAATTTCTTAGCGGCGAAGATTTCCTGAGCGACGCCTTTTACTTGACCAAATGCTTTGCCGGAGGAAGGCCAGACTTGCCAGAGGGTTTTGAGGGCGCCGGTGTTGAGACGGAGTTGTTGTTTGAGGTCGTCGTCTTGCATGTATGGCATGAGTGTTGACCAGCATGAGAGGTGGACGATGGAGCCGAGTGTGACGACACAGGTGAAAAAATGAGTGTGTTTTACAAGAGGGACGGGGAGGGCGATGAGTTTGGAGATGTCTTGGGCCTAGATAATGGTACTATCAGCTTCTATTTGCTTTCAAGGTTTATCACTTCGAAGAGACTAAATTCTCTGCAGTAGTCAAACCAATAGAGAAATGTAAACGGAGGGTTCCTTACTGCTTGTACTGTTTTTGCAGCATGAATGTTATAATTCTCGCCGGGGGTAATAGGCTTGTGAGGCGCGCACGAGGTCACACCCTTCGCTACGCTAGAGTCGAGCTCCGAAAACTCGCGGTGAAGAACAACAGTCGTCCTGTATAAGGGTCAGTAATGGGAGACAGAAGATGTTCTCGGTCACTTACGCTTCAGTAATCATATGAGCTTGAAATACCATTTCGTCAAGCTTGCCCTCGCTATTGATAAACTTCTTCTTACTCTCAGGTAAATGCAATCTCCAATTAACAAGGTGAGCATCCAGTCTAAGAATCGCATCGTTGTCGGGAATTGGAGTCTGAAGTAAACCAGAAGCGATGACCCGACCCATATTCCTCATCGCAGCAATTCTATAAGTAAAAGATGAGAAGTTTAAGTCTCTGCCATCAAAAATTTCGTCGTCAAAATCTTCGAGTGAGTTTGACTGCGGTATAAACTGCGGAAGTCAGCCTGGCAAGTTCTCGTTCGAGTGGAATCTCTCATACCCCGGTCAGGTACTCCTTTTCCTCGCAAGGCAATAAAACATCTGCAGGTATGTCTTTCATCCGGAAATTGCTCTTTTGATGGACACCTGCGATCATGCCATCGACGACATATAACTCCCACCAAGTTCGACGCCAACTCTCCTCGACTACTTGAGAGCCATTGCTATTCAAGAATGCAAAGTTGCGCTTGTTCATTCCTAATTCCAAAGCAAGATCTTCGGCGTCCAGTAGAATCTGCAAGGCCTTTTCTTGATATGTGTAACCATCCATTCCCAGTGTCAGGATTAACAAAGCCTGAACTCTAAAGGCATCTTTGGGGCAATCAGCATGATACAGAGCACGTTCGGCTTCCAGACCGAGCGATACTGTATTCGCCGAGGAGATGTAAGAGGAGCCTACGTATCGCATGGCTGCTAGAAGCTGCTCCATGGGCTTGTCCTTCCTCAGTGCCATGAAGTCAGCACGAGGTAGGACGAAAGGATGAGAAGGGTGAAAATGATAGAAGAAGGCTTCCACGCATCTCTCCCTCAGATCCAGGCCATTGGTAGATTCCAAACCCTGATTAGCATCGTAGGTCGCCAGATCGTGATTGAGCTCAAGTGGCATGTCCAGAGTGCCTGGGAGCGTCTCAATTCTGTTGTCTGGCGGTGTAGCTAGGCCACTAGGGACGTGAGGTCCTCTCCCAGCTTTTGGATCGACCATAGCACAATTTGGACCCGACGTGGGAGCCGTGGAAGTCTTGCTTTGGACTCCATTCTTTCGAGGTCCTTTGAAACCACGACGGCTCCGGACGTAGACACACTCGAAGCTGTTGGTAGAGCATCTCGTACACGGATTCAAGCCGTCACATTTGAGATGCTTTGATCGACAAGCGACGCAGGCCGAGGGGGCGACCTGCTTCTTGCTCTGGTCGGCGGCGGCCGCATTACTATTCGGAGAGGTGATGGAGCTCTGTCTATCCCCGGATGGCTGTGTCTGTGTCTGTGCCTGTACCTGTGCCTGGACCTGGTGGTGCTGATGCTGATGGTGGTGCTGGTGCTGGTGATGCTGGTGATGCTGTTGGTCAGAGACGGGCGAGGGTGCGGAGCTGGGGGGGTGGACGGAGGAGGTGGGTGTCTCTAACGGACTGGAGATGGAGGTCGAAGTCCCCAAGGTTGCGGCTGAATTGGAAGCACTGGGGCTCGAGACAGAGATGGAGGGGCTCCTCGCCGACCAAGACATAACTGGTGCAAAGTCAGGATCAGGACTCAGGACTCAGGACTCAGGACTCAGGCAGAGTTCCAAGGTCCAAGGTCCAAGGTTGGGAGAGAATGTGAGCGTCGGCCCGGATCTGTTTGCTGGCGATGGATGTGGGTTGACACGGTTGGGTTGGGTTGGTAAAGGGCAAGTCGCCTCACCCCCAAGTCCGCTGTGGGCGTTATGTATCACCCTTGCGACACGCAGAGGCAAATCGTAGGAGACACACGCGAGGTCCCCGAGAGAGCATATGTCAGCGAGAAAGCCGTGGAAGTTGAGATGCCGGCTAACCCGACGTCGTGGAATGATATCGATGCACCCGTCACCGCTATCACCGATCACAGCTGGCCTGTGTCCAGGTGGTACAGGACGGAATATGGGAGTCCCTTGCGTATATATACCAAGTACAAAGATAAAAGCGTCGTTGGGCAACCTATTTGAAACTAATACTTTATGGCACGTACTTCGAAGTAGCACGAGGACGGAGACATCAATGACTCGAACACGGAGTACGGAGTACGGTCTCCTTCATACTACGTACAAGTAGGGTAGGGTAGGGTACACTACTACTCCCTATGTGCAGTCTGGCTGGTCGCTTTGAGCAATGTTTTTACTTCCCGAGGTCAATAGATCAGTCAGTCACACTCGTGAAACCCAATAGGTAGGACCGGGACGGCATCGAGGAGACTTTAAACAATCTCGAGCCTGCTTTATCAATCTCTTCACGTCCGCGGGCCCCGGGGTACCTAGGTAGTGCGGGAGAGAACCACGTGACTTGGTAAGATATTCCTCCGTAGTTCGCTCATTCGCTAACCTGTGTTCTGTTCTGTACATCATCGCACAACACTTACATCCTACCTACGACCTACTACGTGTTACTGATCTCTACATCTCTGTCTCGCTGGAGGTGGGAGAAACAGAAGAGCGTCGACTCTTGCAAGGTTCGAATTTCCACACCTGTCAAATCCGGAAGAAATTCCAACGAGTAGCTCGAAACGCGGAGAAATACCTCTAAATTCACCACGAAAGTTGCACCGACCTCCGGACGGGTGGAGCCCATCTGGGCACGGAAGAGAGGGGCTCTCAACGACGGCTTCTCGTGAGGCTGACTGCCCAAGTACTTAAGTAGCTAGTTGGAATTGGCTCGGACCTTCGAACGAGGCTACGACGTCTAGGACTTTCCAATTCTGTTTACTCGACAATTAATCAGGTCCGGATGTCACTACGAAATACACCCTCTTTTCACGATGATTATATAATTTAATCTGCTTAGCGAGGCCGCACCATCGATGAGCGTCGATGTACAATTTTAGCCAGGCAAGATTCGCTGTATCGATCTCGCGCCTGCTCTACACCTTGTAATCTATACCACGGTATTTATCGTTAAGTACGAAAAAGTTTGACCTAGATTCTTGTTTTGAAATTCAGACGACTGCTTGACCCGCTTAGCTTGTCACCCATATATATATATGTACACACATATATGTCTCAACTTTATCAGAAACTTAGGGTACCTCATTAAGCATCCCGTCACAGCTGCTAGTGTTGCCGCAGAAGTCTTCTCCGTCTGTACTCAAGGTACGAATTCATTCGTAGGCTCTGAACCAATCACTTGCCAAAGATCCAAACATCCAATTTACAATCACAGCTAAGACCATACCCTCTGGCTCACGTCTCTCCATCTGTGACTGCGAATAGAACAGCAACGGCTTTTCGCGGGAGTGGAACGTCTATCCTGCATCGTCTATGAGGTTCTCACGATCAAGAAATCCGAGAGTTGGTCGAATACATGTGTTATCCACAGAACGACGTTGCCCAGCCTTCCTCCCGATCCAATGGGTTTTCACGGAATTAAGAAGATTCGAATCAAGAACAAGACTCAAAAGTGACCTTCGAGCCTTCTTGTTCCCGTGAAGAACCAACTCACGCCTGCGAGGGATTTTTCAATGCAGACATCCCTTTAACGGACGAAGGGAAAGAAGATAGCTCAATCATGCAACAAAGACACCGATAACTACAGCTACTGCAAGTATACCCACAGGACGGCGGTAACATCTATGGGCGTGGCTCCCATTGAACGCTACCGTACAGATTTGCTGCAGTGAACGAGAAAATTGAGAATATCATAGACGTGCGCTTGTTAACAGAACTCCACAGGGCGTACAAGGCATAAGTAGAGGTGTTCTGCAAATACACAGACATTTCACGAGTCGCCATATGTCAAATCTGGGCATGAAGAGTATATCAGCCTAGCGAGCACCAAAACCCTCTGCTATATCCGCTTGTGCAAACCAGATGATAGTCCGTCGATTTGACTAATTAGTGTCGTCAGCTTTTACTTGCGATATACAACAAAGCAAAGACCGGCAGGTGTTTTGAATGGATCGAAGTGAAGTTGGAAGCCGGTGAAAGGGGTAATTCGGTGATGAGATTTCCTCAAATCCTACTGTTTAGGAGTCTGACTAAAAACAACCATCAACACTCCTCTTCCACAGAAGTTTTCGAACTAGTGTCGAAAGCAGTAAAACCAATAAAAGAAAATCCAGCTTTACTGACTCGGAAGTAGTATAAAGTACCTAAATAGTGAGTAACTATCTTAATAAAAGCTGCTTCTGCTCCTCCTTAACACCCCCTCGCTTAATACCCTCCTCATCTCCTCATCCAAATACCCACACATACACACATACACACCTACCATCCAAACACACTAGTGAATCAACCAATGAATACATTCACAATTCGAAAGCCCTTCAGATACACAGCTTAGTATCCGCATCAAGATCGGCATAACACTTCCACCGACTGGAGCAACGGAACTGAATTACACCACCTCTCTCTCTCTCCACCTCGCAAGCCCACCTCTTAAATACCACCAAACCCCCCGAAGAAACCCGCCGACTCAATTTCATTTCCTCCGTTCCATCCTCCTTGAACCTCCGTCCATCCTCCTCCTCACCCTCTCCGTCCTATGCCCCCCCCTAAACTCACCGAACTCCACCCATCACACCCCACGACCCTCACTCTTCCTCCCTCTCACAGGTCCAAACCGCCTTCCCTCCTCCCCATCCCCCTCTACGATGAAGTTTCGTTGCACATCGCATTTCCATTCGGCGACTTTAAGGCACTGTATTCCTCCGACTCCTCCGACTTCTCGGATTCCGACGTTGAGATTCGGAGTGGGGGCGGTGGAATATCCATCCGAGGCTGGGAGGCGGGGGAATGGAAGACCGTGTTTTGCTGAGGATGGACGAGGGTGGTGGAATTAGTGATTTGATGGTTGTGGTAGGTGGATGTCGTACCGAGTAGTGTAGAGAATTGAATTCTAACCATCCATCCGATTTTCGAGATCAACACCAGGGAAACGTGGGATTGCACACTATAGCACTTTACAACCATACAACTCTCAATCCCCTTCGACACTATCCCATAGGCAACAAAACTGCTGAAAGATCATACTTTCATCGATTTAGATCGTTTTTGGCATGATAGTATCCATCTAAATATCTCGAATCTAGTCCCCTAGCTCCTAGCTCTTCTTTTCTGTCAACGACATGTTCGTTATAACAGCTCTTTCGGCTCTAAAGATTTCGGTATGCTGTATCCGTCCATGTTGCAATATCTAATTTCAACCGTTAGATAGTATAACTAGTCAACGTCTCACTCCTCCCCTAAATTCTCAAGATGATGTCTAACACAAACCCAATCAACAAATCTCATCCGACTTGTGCACACATCCAGAAATCCAAAACACGGCTGTCTCCTCCTCTCCTCTCGTCTCTCGTCTATCGCTAGCCATCATTCAAATCACAATCAATACAAATACCCATCACTTATCTTCCCATGGCGGAAACACACATCTTAAATATCAATCTGCACACCTCCAACAACTAAGATTCCTCGAGGTACAAAATACAGTATAGTACATCTCGACTCGACATCGATATTCGCCGTCTACATGGTATCGACAGTAGTACGCACCCATCCCATACCTTTCAACGTCGATCTTGGGATGATGGAGCACAAGATACGACGCAATTACGTCTACATCTACATCTGCGTCCATGATCCTTACTACTATCCTCCTCACAATCCTCCACCCAAAAACCCCTCCACAAACCTCCCTCCCTGTACCCTCTAATCCTGCCCATCACATCTACAAATCGAATATCGCACCTCGCTTCCACATAAGTAATCTACATAGCCCTTCTTAGCTGGAAAGGATATAGTCGTTGTGGAGTTAGCTGAGAAGTAGAGATATCACAATACCATACTTCAAGAAAGCTAGCCAAATCGAATTATAACTTTTATTGCACAGCTTTAACAGCGGGAGGTTTGATTGAACCCTCGCTGCCTCTGATATCCGAAACCATCGTATACGACTCGTACACAATTCCAGCTGTTATACACCGCTCCTCGCTAGCCAGCAGCCAATCTACTACCTCACTTCCCCAGTAAATCCTGCACAGCAGTCACGAACCTCTCAGGCACAGGTCTCTCCGCATGGTCATCGCCCATTCCCTCTATTCCACTTCCCACCAGTGCTCTCTCCTCTCGCTCCACCCTCTCCCGTTCCAAATCCTTTGGCCTTCCAAAAACTCCATGATCATGAACCTTACCCCCCTCAACCACTCTATCCCCATCATTCTCATCATCAAGCCCACTCCGCTTCGCCTCCGCCATAATCAGATCCTCAGCAGGCGGGACATCCGCAGTACTAGTAAGCGTCGTCATGCTAGCGCTTGCGTCGTGGTTCGCGAGACTAAACGGGAAAGCAATCCCGCCTGCTTTAGGGCGTTTACGGTCGAAGTCATCGTCTTCGTGGGTTGGGGTGTGGATTAAGATTGCCGGGTTAGAACTTGAGGATTGCCGAGCTGGGAGGCTCGGGTCAGTTGATTGGAGGGTACGAATGGCGAGGAGATGAGCGGCGGGGGTGTTCTCGTCGATGTCGGTGTTGTCGGTTTGGTGCTGGTCAGTGACTGTTCGTCGTCGGGAGCGACTTCGACTAGGTGATGGTCTCGGGACTTTCATCCCACCTGCTGTTTCTTTGGTATCGTGTAAGGCTCTTGCGCCGGTTCCGTCAGCGGAAGATGTGACTGCGGTATCTGGGCTATCGGCTTCCTGTTCGAGTTTCGTGGCTTTCTCGTCGTGTTTACTACCCCATAGAGCCCAGAGACTCATTCCCATACTCCTCGACTTCTTCTCCTCCTTGGGAATATCTCCCGTCTTTCTTCGACCTGCTAGAGCAGAAGGCGGTGGCACCTCTCCGCCACCAAACTCTACATAGCCTATTGCCAGTTCTTTCGCTCTCTGCTTTTGCACTTGTCGCTTGGCTGAGGCGAATTTAGTGTCCCATGCTCGTTTGGCGGCCATCCATTTCTTGACTGGCTCTTGTTTGATTACACCAATTTCACTTGCAGGGAGATTGCAACCTGGTAGCTCTGATTCTGGTTCGAGTCGGTATGTTACCCCATGACGATCGACGCGTTGGCGGATCATGTGGTTTTTGAAAGCAGGTAAAGGATCCCCAGCCTTGCCGACGTTACCACCGTCTTTCAAAGCATCCAATTTCGAGTTCTCCTTCTGTTCACACATTAGCGAAGGATTTCAGAAATCGCGTTGCACTACTCACTGTGTCCATGGGAGCCTCGTCATCAGACTCGGATCTAGAGATAATCGAAACATCGTCATCATCCAATATTTCAATCTCCGTCTTCTGAGCTCTGGCGAGCGCCCACGCTCCAAATTGTGCAACCGAGCGATACATGTATTTCGCTGGTCGAGTAAAACTCAGAGTCGGTGCCACATGGCATAAATCATCCCACACCTGCAATTGAACATCGGTCGCCTTCCATTTGGTGATTTCTTCCCGGTGTTGTTCATGGGGATTTTCGTCGAGGAAAGCATCACTAGGTGGATATTTGGCTGGATTTGCAGCTTTATGTGCTAGATAGATCTGTTCATCCCTCAACATCTCGCCGCCGCCAACCATGATGAGTAGTGGCGGTAAGCCTCCAAGAGATGGTTGCAATATCGGAGATACTAAAGGGTGAGAGATCAATTGATTCGAAGCGTACATCTGGATTTGATCTTTGATCTGGACTAGATTACCATCGATCATGATTGATAAATCGTGTCCCGGTCCCGCAACGGTATTTGCTTTGTTTCCAGCAAGCGGGCCATCATTTAATGCTGTAGGACTCGCTGCTGTAGCGTTCTGAAGTCCAGGATCAGGATGATCGTCCAGATGAAATCCTTGAACAGCGTCTGCCTCGGTCTGTTGGGGAGATAGATGTGCACCCGTATCGGTATGTGCCAACTTCTTTACAACCTCTTCCTCCATTTGAAGCATATCATCGGTGTTTGGAGGTGGCCATGAAGGAGATGGACGCTGGTGGAAGCCGTGAGGTGGGATGTAATCCATTGGGTTATCCGCCGCCACACTTGGAAATGAGTGGGTCAAGTCAACCCATGGTGATATGAGCACCGCCCCAGCAGGTAATGGGATGCCTTGATCGCGCATGACTACTAACATACTATCATCTGTCAGCTCGTACATATGATTCTCCTCTGTAGCGCGGCTAACCTTAAAATCATACCACCACCAGCAGAATCACCCGCTAAAATAATGGTAGTAGGATCCTGAACAGTAAGAAGCCACAAATATGCCGCTAAACAATCATGTAGTCCGCAAGGAAAGGGAAATTGAGGAGCCAATCGATATCGCGCTACAAGGTATTAGTGCTCTCCCAGAATCACATCGGCAACATAACTCACTGCCACCAGTTAGTAAATATCCTTTTCAGAGAGCAAATTGAAGTCGTACCGTGCAAAAACTCTCGCCTTCAACTTCCTAGCATGCCGCTGCATCTGGTACCTATGTTCATCCACGCTCCCAAAGAAATACGCGCCGCCATGGACATACAGCATAACTCTCTTCCCATCAGCCTTCGCCCTCTTCCGCTCCTGATAATCCGCCCTCATCTCAATCCATTCCGCCTTGAGCTCACTCCCAGGTCTCCTCCACTGCCACCAAGTCTTCCCTCCGACCCGCGTGATGCCATGGTGACCTAACTCGGCTTGAATCGCCTCGGCGGATGTCTTAATATATTCCTCACTGATCTTCACTTCGTCGACCTTGACCCAGCGCGGATGAGGCACCCATTGCGCCGTAAAGCGCTGGACATCTTCGACTGTGTGGTGAGAGGCATAGAGGAGGAACTTGCGGATTAAATGGAGACCTTCGTCGTACGAGATATGGGCGGTAGGTTTCTGCGCAAGTGGTTTGCGATGGAGGTACTATTCAGCGCGTCAGTTGGCAATAGCAATCAAAACTAGACCTCGTACATGAGTAATAAATGTTTGTATCACAGCAGGCGTCACCGCAGACCCAACAGTCGCAGTATTAAACACCATCTTTCAAAACCGTCAGTCTTCGATGTAATGTCCTGTGTACCGCAAAGCAAAGCCGAGGTCGAGTCGTCAAAGAGAGCCAAGAAGTGCTCCAAACAACCGTTTCAGCTGCTCTCTATGCTAGCAATTCAGCGCGCTCGATAAAATACAAGCAAGAAATTATTAGACATTAAAACCCAGACAGGATTGTGAATAATATGATTACACTGGGAGGAGTGAGAGGATCTACATGTACATCTAAACGGAGACGGAGTAGTCTCATTTCCTCATACGACGTCATTAAGCGCGAGCCGAGAAGTATGGACCCTGGGCTTCCCGCTTGTCGTGTCCGTGCGTAAAATTTCTCCCACTATGAGGACCCCACATTGCCATCGAGAGACTGAATTGCCATTCTTCACTCATGGCATCTACGTATTCGTCAGGTCCTATGGAAGTCAGCGGTGGAAGCAGTGCGCAAGGCGCGCCTACACAAGGTAGACCTCCATGCGTTTGACTCCGAAAATCTTGCTAATGGAAGTTTCGCAATAGCAAAATGTCAAGCGCAATTCGAACTCGGCGTAACCCTCACCCTCTTCACCTGGCCCTCTCTCTCCCTCGCAGTAACCAACCACTGGGGCGGTTCCGACTCAGCCGAAAAGCGCGAATGGTTCGCGTCGCAGACGATCGACCTCCTGAACGAAACGCCAGATGCGGATGCGGAATGGCTCGAGGAGTTCCTGTTGAATGTGATGCTGGATGAGTTCGAGGTGAATGTGGATGACGAGAGCGGGTTTGAGGTTGCAGAGCAGATTATGAGGATTAAGAAGAGTTGTATGAGGGGGGAGTTTGGGGAGGTAGGGGGGTTGAAGGACAGGTGGGATAGTAGGAGGGGAGGGGAGGATTTGGGGAAGGTGTTTGAGAGGAAGGAGAGGAGTGAGGAGGATGATGAGACGGATGGGAGTGAGGATGAGGATGGTGAGGGGGGTGTGGATGTTGATATGGATGAGGCGCCTCCGCTGGTCAGAGTTAGAGAACCGGTTGTGCCAGAGGTGGATGAGGATGGATTTACTACTGTCACAAAGAAGAAGAGGTGAAAACCGCGTAAAAGAGATATTTGTAAGCGTGGCTGGCACACATGGGAAAGGCGTTATAGAGGGGATATCAAGGTGCATTACATTTCTCTCAAAAGATGTAGGATCGATGGGACTAGGCCAACGCAATTGCCGAACAACCAGAACGCCTTGGAAGACAGATTGGTCGCTATCAACGCCAATGAATCATTTATGTACCGCAACATGTCGATCGATACCTCATTCCCAGTCTTCTTCCTCGCTATCGTCGCCCTTACGAGATTCCTTAGGACTGCTTGGAGCATGACTAGGCGCACCAGAAGCAGCTCCGACGACATCATAGCTACCATCACTATCGGCTTGGGACTTCTCGTCGTGCGATTTGCGTTTGATCTCATCAGGCTTGAGAAGTGTCTGGTCTGCTGCTTGTGTGGCTGGGTGGAGGGTAGTTGACGATTCGGCGGAAGCGGACCTGCCTACTTCTTTCGCCTTCGTAGATTTGGTAGTAGCCTCGTCATCAGAGTCCTCGTCCCATCCTACTTCTTCCTCGGCTGATGCTGCTGCACCTAAAGTATATTAGCATTGAAATGTCAATCATGGGTCTATCAGCAATACCTTTGAGCAAGTCCCTCCTCTTAGCTTCAGCAGTTTCAATGCTATGTCTCAGGAAGTAGTATCTCCTCCAGAAGTCCTCATACTTGACGGTATCAGGAACAACCTTCTCCATAGAATTTCTCAACTCTGCAAAATTCTCCAAGTCCTTGCTGATATCTTCCGTTTTCTTCTCCACATCAAAGCTCTTCTTCCAAGCTTCATATTCCTCGCCCACAGGATCTTTGGTGAAGCTGTCTATAGTCGAATGTATGGCATGTAACTGAGCATCGAATCGTGTTGTGTGGATAACTCTTTTCCCGGATGCATCTTTGCTCTCGAACAGTACGGTACTTCCTTGCTTGCTGGCATCCTCAGACGGTGGGGCGATGCTCACAGCATCTTTGAGAAAGTCTCGTAGATTAGTGCCGAACTTCAGAAGAGCCTCATCTGCTGCATCTTCCGCGTGCTGAATGTCCTTTAATCGTTTCGTGGCTCCCAAGCGAAGTCTTGCCAGCACTCCCTCCGACTCTTTTGTTTCCTCGTCCGTTGACACTGCCTTTTCTCCATCTTTTGTTTTCACATCTTTATCGTCGCTCGCAGGATTTTGCGCAGTAGAGGCTGCTCTTGTTCTGCTAATCAGGTTTGACTTTAGATCGGTGAAGCCTTTGGATGCTTCCTCTTGCACTGCAGTGAGCTCGGATGAGGCTTCTTTGTAGACGACTTCCCCCTAAGTTGCTTTAGCAAGTAGTATCGTTAGCCCACTGGCCTATGATAACGAACCTGCTTGACCACACTTCCAAAGAAGCCTCCTAATCGCGCGCCCCAAGGACTAGATGATATCGCTTTATATGCCTCTTGAAAGTCGGAATTGAGGGTTGTCTCGGGCTGCTTTTCTTTCTTCGCAGAAGCATCCTCAGGGGACAGAGCCTCTTCTTGGATGTGATCGTAAGCAAGGTCCATATTTTGCCTGACGCGATCAGGATCTAGAGCATGTACAGATAGTCGTCGATAGCATCGACTGTTTTGAGGTTGGAGTGGCTAGAGAATGGTCACACATGCTGGCTGCCGGCCTACCAATCCCGATCGAGAAGGCACGGACTGCTATGTGAGCCGGTCGAGGATGCAAGAAACGTCATGCACGTGATGAGACGATTTACCAGGGAGGCTGCATCCGGAGCGGACGCGGGGGTTTTCGGTGCCGATTCTGAAAAGGCAGTTGGACTTGAGGCTTGAGCATGAACTGTAGATCTATCTCAACAGCTTGATAGATAGATAATTGTATTAAGCTCCGCACCACTAGACAAGATAAGGACGTGCGGCTACTAAACGAATAGACTAGAAGGTGTATTTCGATTGTATTGTTATTTCACTACAGCTTTATCATACGACCTTCTAGAAATAAAAGAATCTCTACTCCGTAGGGCTGAGTTCTAGGACAAGAGACGGCTGGAGGTACGGAGTAACCGTTCAGACCCCTCCTTTTGCCACTGTTGATAACGATGCTGCAAATAGTTATCGAGCTCCCGGCTGCACTATGTCGTCAGCGTCATGTTTAATTAAACTGAATTCAATTGAGTGTCTGAGTCACGGCTTCGAGGGACTTTATTGGTTCAACAACAAAGATAGGGCAGATTACTTTTGACATACAGACTTTGACATACAATACTATAGTTTGTGGTCGGTAGTCTTTATTCTGTAGTAGAGGATTGCGCTAAAAGGGGACTACTCCGTACTACCGCATTATCATGGACCGGTGTACGATTTGGTACGATACTGTACAGACCGCGAGCTCGGAGTTTAGCAACCGAGGTTTTATATAGTGGGGGGGTCTCTTCTGATAAATAAAAACCTATTAGATAACCTAGAGGAAAATAACGAATATTATCAATACTATTAACAAGTATATATATTTATAGCTATATACTCGTGCTACATTGATACGATGATACACTTGTATACCGATAATACTATAAGCGAAGAATAACATAATAGTAAACATCTTATCTATAGCTATATTCTCTAAACAACTCGCACAAACCAAATAACTAGAGTAGAGTCTTCATCAAACTCAACTCCAAGTCGAAACGAGGTTCCAGTAGCATCAAGCTCAAACCTTGACCTAGCTCTCACACTAATGAGCGAGACAAGTTCCGCCTTCAAGAGAAAGAATTCTCCGTTGACGTGCTCTAACATCAGTGGTTCGAGAGGAATTCTACCTGGAAAAATACCGCGAAGGCCGTTGTCATGGACGGAATTCAAAATAATGGTGCCATATGATGAATGGGTGTACGAGCCGCAATATGCCTTGAGTGGTAAAGATGGGTTGATGACTAGGGTTGGGATCTTTGGAAACAATCGATCTTTGGCGCCCGCAAAGTAATCTTTCATTCCCTCCATCTGTCCCTTGGCTCTAGATATGCCGAACAATCAGTTCCGCTTAGCTTATAAGGTGAACGGTCAGGACTTACATTGTAGCAACATTGAGCTCTTCCTCCAAAGGCAGTCCAAGAAATCGATCAACCAAATACCACATAGGTGTATTTAGTACAGCCTCACTCGTTGCATTACACATCCCAACAACACCCCATTTGCGGTCAGGGAGATATATCATACTGGAGACAAAGCCGATCAAGCCACCAGGGTGAAGCAGAATACGTTCTCCATGGTACACCGATACCCACCATCCAAAACCGTAACAAAGAGGGCCGGTGAAGCGTTCAGAGAGCGGCGGCATGACCATGTGTGGACTTGTGACTGCTACATATCCTTGTGGGGAAAGTGGACCACTCTGATTGATGAATGATCGGATCCATTTTGCGTAGTCTACAACATTGGACACAATTCCCCCCGCGCCGCTAATGCCCTCGTCATCCCAATAGGGTAGTACTTTGAAAGTCTCACTCTCACCATCCCACATGTGGGGTTTTGCAAATTCAACCTTACTCTGGGGTTCCTTAACAGCTTCTTGTGCGCTCTTTATCGACAGAAACGTATGGTCCATTCCAAGTGGCTCCCAGAGCTTCTCTCGCATGAATTGTTCCAGCAACAACCCGGAATGAAGCTCGATCGCGTGGCTCACCGCCCAGTACATGTGATTTGAGTATTGCCATGTCGTCCTCAGCTCTTTCGTCAATTGCAGATGACGGAGATTGCGTGTGGATTCTTGTACGGTGCAACTGCCGAGATCTGCACCGTGGCTTGGTAACCCAGTGCGATGTGAGAGCGCATCCTCGAGCGTCACGTGTGAGGTAGAGTAGGTGGACGACAGGACGAAATCATCGGGGATCAGCTGCTGTAGAGGTGTTCCCCATGTGATGTTCTTCGTTGCATCGTCGACAAGGAGGGAGGCGGCGGCCGCGGTGAAAGACTTTGTGGTGCTGCCTGCGCAGAACATTGTCGTTGGGTCAACTTTGGATTTGGAGGCCGTGTCTGCAAAGCCATATCCCTTGGAAATGTCAGTTCGTGTCTCAATAGCAACTCAAAGGATTGGTTGGCAACTTTTTGCCATGTATTCTCTCCATCAATAACTGCGATAGCGAGACCTGGAACCTTGAAGGCATTCAAGCATTGATCGATGAGTTTATCGAAGGCTGGGTTCAGAGGAGTTCCAGGTATTTCACCCATAGCGGCCGAGTTGCGTTGCGTTGCGTGTTGTCTTGGGTAATTGTCTAGGAACAATCAGGAATATAGATAGAAGTTCTGGAGAGCAGTTTGGGAAGCCATCGTAGGGGAGAAGAAGGCAATAGATATATGAATGGAAAGCAGCATTGGAATATGCATATTGAGTCCGGCGTTCACCAGCTCTTCTTCGCACCGCCGCCGGAGGGTCCCCTGTTATGCACCTTTCGTTTTGGGCACAAAGCTGCAACGAATAAATTCCCGGGGGCATCTTCCACGACTCTCGCTTACAGGAAGGAGGAGGTGTAGACAACAGACGGAGTGGGATTACGGGGACTAGGCGATCGGGGTGCGTGGAATTTAAGTTAGCTGCATGTAGAACACGTGACCTCGGGTAAATTTGACGTAGTCAATAACAACTGTAATACAATAAACAATACAACATTAGATATAGATATCTCTGCATGTTCTTTGTTCAAATTAACCTCCAACTTCACATTGTACATCCTGCTCAGGTCCTGATTGATACATGCTTGCCGCGTCCCTAATTGGCCATCAAGATCAATGCCACCAGCAGATCAACCTCAAGCAATACCACAATCTGGATACTTCACCATGATAACAGCATTCACCACATCTAGCTCCACGTCTCTCCTGCTCATCAACATATGCGCACAATGCTCCGTATGGTTGTATCCACCCGTAATTGAATCAATCGCCATCTTCCCCTCTCCGATCAACGCCCTGTGCATCTTCTTCCAGAGATACGTGCAATGCGTCAAATGGTACTCGAACTCCGTATAAAGTCCAGCAAAATCACCCGTCGCAGCTAATTCTCGCGATATAGGCCGCGTCTGATTTCGGTCGAGCCAGTACGCCCAACTATTGAGGCTCTGAAACTCGGCGGCGAGCTCGACGTCGTAGCATCGCGTGGGAAGCCAAGAGAAGGAGACGATGTCGAAGTGGCAGCCCGCTGCCCGTGCCTGGGTGGATGTGTTGCCGCATGGTGCGACGAGGACCACTGCGCTCGGCTGGGAGCTGTGGAGTACTGAGGCGAGGTGGATGTTGACAATAAGGTAGATGACTAGTGGGACAGTCAACAGAACGTAAATGAACGAAGCATATTTCCAGGGAAGCCGAAATAATGAGTTTGAACTCTGAAAGTAACTGGACGTATGTATCTCCGATATTTTCTCGTCTAATACTGCTTCATCCTTCTCGATAGTCTGAACAGCAGAGTATCTATGGCCGTTTTTAGACCCCGATATATGTCTCTTTGGAGACATTCCAGACAGCATCGTGAAGTTGATGGGCTCTAGTGTTGCTCCAGTAAGATGTTTGACGATATGGGATTGTGTTGAAAGTATCATGGATATACTAAAACCTCCAACTGCGATGGCAACTTGGAAGGAAGATGTTTGTCGTTTACCCTAATGACAGCTCCAAGTGGCAACCACCTGAATTCTTCTCCCAGACTGTCTTCCAACTTACCTGATTCCGATCAGACAAAGCAACCAAGGCTCTCTCAACTGGTGACAACCTGGAAAAACTCAAGGTACCGGTAGATTGGGACTCACCTTATCTCGTCTTGCCACGTCGGAAACATCGTGGACCCGTCTCATGCGCTGACAGCATGTCGCAGGTGTACCTCCTGCTAGATTCAGTAATTGTCCTGGAACGTTGTAAATTTATTATGCATCTAATATTCCGTGTGTGACGCCAATGACTCAATGATCGTGAGATACGACCTGCCATTTTCAATGTTGGCCCTTTGTTGGATATGTAGTCGGCCCGACCATCCTGCTTTGTACTGTACACGGCCAAAGAAAGCTACCTTTTTCTGTCTGCGTGTGGAAAATGTTTGTTCATTCGAGAACACTAGTTTTTGACGCTTTAATTATATGATATACCTGAATTATTCCGCCAACTACAAAGTCCCTAGGTCGTAAGCACAGCTGTATGGGCCATTACTAATACTTTATCCCTACACGGCTAAAGGTCAAAAAGCTTCGAACGCATAGTCGGATAAGGAGCCCATTCTTCTACTCGTGCGGCTTTCTCACACAACCGGCTTAATTTATCTCCGTCCTAGTCAGATGTACAAAACAACATCGTCACTGAAACCTTCGAAGCCAAGCTTTTCATCCACAAAGCTTGTTACTGTACCCACAGCCTTGGCAGGGGTTTGCTTTCCTTCAGCCCGCGGGTGCAGATATAACCTGCCCCCCACCCCACTTATTTTGTAGGGCGAAAATAATAAGGCGTATTAAATTATTAACGCCATTAGATAGGGTTAGGTTACGGTTCAGGTTAGCTGTTAGAGTTAGGAGTTTTCCTTAAAAAATTCGAAGAGAGAGTATTAAACGTGTTAAAATGTTAATTTGTATAGTACGATCGGAGTACTAGACACACGTCGGCCCGTTATATAAGTGGGGTGGGGGGAGGCTGTATCCGTTTAGGGGGGAGGCTATATCTGCATCCCAGCCCGCCGGGACATCAGCTTGCACCCAGGAGCACGCCTCATAGCTGCAGCTAGCATCAGTCCGTGCCTATCTTCTCTCTTTTCCCAGGATTCGAGTCCCGGACTTCTATTCACCGAATACCTCCAGCTGGAGATAAGGATCGTTATAATTTAGGCGACTACATATGCACATTGTATCCAGTTGATCCTGCACCGTATAGTTGGGTTTAATAAGTTTACACTTATGTTTTTTTTAGCTAGCCTGTATAGGCAGCTGCTTGACCCATTACTATTAGACTTTAGCTGCCTCTAACTTGAATTAGTAGACGTGTGACTATATTAAGTTAGGTTTAGAAATATGGATGCAAACTTACTGCACCCTAGGGTAACATTAGATAGATAGATATCGAATTTCTTTGCGACGCTATCTCCCGCATAGAGGGAATACTGAAGGTGGGCAATGCTACAAGCAAGACCTTACTAGCAGATACGAACGCTATCATACGACAGAAGTTTCCCTCGGTTCGAAATGAGATATTTCACATATCCAGTGTCAAGGTCTATGGGATGCCCCTCGATACAAACTTGATTCAAGCACCAGAATATACTATAACAGTATGAAGCAGCTTCAGTACACACCAGTCTCGGAGGACGACACTTCAGAGCTCGCGGAGACTCCTTTTCGACCGGCCCTCTCGGGGGCGTCAGCGTTGAGCGTCAGGTTTCAGAATTCTGCCAGGCGTATCTTATCTATAGTAGAGTTAATATGGTAATCAGGATAGTAGATTTAGGAACCTTATATTTAACCTTGTCGTCGACCCACCTCGCTATCGACTACCTCGCTATCGACTACCTCGCTGTCGACTACCTCGCTGTCGACTACCTCACTGTCGACTACCTCGCTCTATCTTACTATTACTATTATAATTTAATTACTAAATAGCTAATATATATATATATTAATATATTATTAATATATATATATTAATATATTATTATTATTATTTATTATTTATATAAAATAAATATTATTAATTAAAGATATTTATAATTATATATATTTCTTATATATTTATAAAATAAATAAAATATTATTATTTCTATATATACTAGTAATAATAAAAGCTATATTATTATTATTATTATTATTATTATTATTAGAAATTTAAAGGAGTATTATATAAACTTTAATTTAGCTAAAAATATATTAAATAAAGTTATATAAATATACTTAGCTAAATTTAARTCTTTATATATATATAATTTATAAATACTTATATATATACTTAATAAAACTAATATTTAAACTAATAAAGAACTAATATTTAAACTAATAAAGTATTTATAATAATTAAACTTTAATTAAAGACTTATATTTAATTAATATTAGAATTAATTAACTAACTAATTAGTTAGTCTTACTATTTTTTAATTTTCTAATATAATTAAGTAATATATAATTTATTTAATATTATTAAAAGCTTATTTTATTATTTAATTTCTCTATTAGTTTTAATTTTAAATTATATATAATAAATAAARTTATATATTATAATAAATATATTATACTACTTAGTATATTAATCTTTAAATAATAATAATAATAATAATATATTAATAAATAATTACTAAAAAAAATAACTTATATAATATATATTATAATAAGTATATATTATAATTTTAATAWGTAAATTAAGAGTAATAATAAGTTTAGCTATAATATAGTAGACGATAGTAAGGTAGATAATAGCGAGGTAGGCGATAGCGAGATAGGCGATAGTAAGGTAGCGA